>PVJL010003048.1:115000-170704 GCA_004026885.1 Lyroderma lyra
GAGGTTCTAAGCCGGGTGTCCCAAATGTCCAGGGGTTCTCTTTGTCTTAGCACAGAGCCCTCAAAGTATGGCACCAACATCCCTGCCACCCACAGCGTTAGTGTTAACATCAACGTCAGCACGAACTCATTGGGAGGGCGTAGTCTAGCTCCCCACCCCAGACCCACTCTAGTACAAGCACTGCGGTAGGCCCTGCAAGCCCTTGGATGATTGTGACGCTGGTCCCAGATGGAGACCCAGGACCTTAGCAGCTGGGGAAACGAGCTCTGATGCAGGGCTGGTTCGACTGTACATTCTAGTCATGCTGATCCCAAGTCCTCTTCTAAAGGATGACTTTCCTGGGACGTAAGGTGATGACTGATGGCTGGCTCTGTCAGACAGGAGCATTTAAATCAATGCTCATCTATCTTGTGGTATCATTCAGTGTTCAAATATATCACTGATGCATGTGAGGACTTACAAAGGAGGCAGCATTCAGGAGAAAGCATTCTCATTTGAGGAATGAGATTCTTCGCTGATCTGGGCCTCAGTTTTATTATCTCTAAAAATGAGAAACCTGGATTTCTTTTTTAGTTCCAACACTGTGCATCCATATGAATGACTCAGAGTGACAACTGTCCCAGCAGAGGCCCATGTTATGATGTTCTGGAATGCCCTGAGTGGTCAGACTAAACACTCAAAACGTTGTTAGACAGAGTACCTCAAATTAGAAGTCTCTAGAAGAAATTCTGTAGCTGGGGCCCTGTACATGAGACTAAGCAAAGAGAGACTAACGAGAAAAACAAGCACGTTTATTAACATGTGTGTGCTGCATGGACACATGGACACCTCCAGTGTTTCTCCCTCATAGGCTGAAACAAAGAAAAAGTGGTTTTGGGGTTTGGGGTCAAAGAGGCAAGTTACGGTAAGGTGACCAGGAAAAGTCTGGAAAACAAGGGTTATTTAGTGAAGTTCGGTGTCCAGATTGAAATTGGTGCCTTCTCCAAGGATAAGAGTTGTGAAGAGTCCTCTTGCTGGTGTGGGAGAGGACGACATCTTTGCCAAAGGAAATTTCCTTCATAAATGTACATTTTCTTTACAAAAGGAAAACTGTTGTTTCTAAAGATGCTGCTGAGCCTGCTAGTTCTCAAAAGCCTTTAGCACAAAATAATCCATGTGCCAAAGCGTCGTATTTTTAGGGTGGCGTATTCTTGGGCCCCTCAGTTTGTACTCAGTCCTGCTGTGTCTCCCCCAGCACGGGCTGAGTGCGTGCGGTGAGTGCGTGATTAATGTGAAGGATTCAGTTAGAATCGCCGTGTTTCCCCAAAGACCCCAAATTTCCCCAAACGCAGGAAGCATCCTCACCTTTGGGGTCACCTCGGGAGAGCTGTGGGGCTCAGTGTTACTACTTCACCTGCATTGTTACTGGGTTTCATATTTGCTGTGAACAGCACCATCTCTTGCTCCTACGTAAGCTCTTTTGACCTCCTCATCACAACTACAAAGAAGACAAGGACGGTTTCGTGCCACCCGTCTATGCACTGTGGAATCCTCGGGCAAGTTCAACAGTGCCCGCACTCCCAGGTTGGCCAGCGAAGGAATTAGGAAGAAAACCCAGTTGGCCAGTCCCCGCTATCCCAAGTCCTTGTTTTGGGAACTGGAATAAGAAGAAGAAAAACAGCCACACAACCTCCCAATTTTCGAGTGTGTGTTCTGAGTGGCCACACAGCCCTGGGCAGCTTCTCTTTCCTGTGTAATCAAATTGGTTTTTAAACATGCTGAGTTGATTAAAGTGTCAGGTCAGGATGGAGTGGGTGAGCAGGCAGCCTCAGACCCGTTTGGTTCCTATATTAATTTCCTGCTTGCAGCTTAGGAAAATCCAGCTGACCGTGGTTCTGGGGAAAATGAGAGGGCTACTGGTTACTCTCACCAAGGGGAGTTGTGGCTGGGGCCATGGGGAAGGAGAGCCGTGAGAGGCTGAGGGACCGCGTGGGCCAAGCTGGTTCTGCACACGAGAGTCACACAGACAAGTCCTCTGCGTCACTACGTGCGTGCTCGCGGGATAACAATGGACGTGCGTGCTGCGATGATGTATTGCCCATGTATGACTGTTAATTATTTAAAAATGACCGTAACTACTATTAACATGTGACAGTGCCTCATTAGAATGTGTAATCATGTCTGTCAGTAATGATACTATTACGTGTCTTTTAACAGAATATGGGACATTAATTCTAGTCCCCTAGACTCTTCGCTACCAATTCTCCAGGTAGAGTTCTAAGCCCCAAGCAGTCAATTCATCTAGTCTTTTATGTCTGAGTGGGGTTGTGCTCAACCCGTTTAAGGAAGATGGAAGATGACTGTCATATTTATTAAACACACACACACACACCCTCGTAACTCCAAAAAGTCTATAGCCATTTTTTGGCAATTTGCCACAGTGTTTTACAACTGACTCCCCCCAGAGTTTCTGCCCAGCTTACCCTAAATTCTTTTTGATGTGAACCAAGCTGCTCTTTTTCTGCTTTTTCCCAGAGCACAGCTCTTCTCAAACTCAAAGGCGGCCCTTATGGCATCTGGTTTCAGGTTTATTTCAGGGGTGGTATTCCCCCAAGAAGGCTTTTCCAAATATGTGGGGGATGGTCTGTTTTGTTGTTGTCACAGTGTCTGGGCACGATGGGCATTTCCTAGGTTGAGGCTGGCACTGCCAACTCTACACAGTTCAGTCCTGTCCCACAAGAAGCTGGTCTGTCCTCGCACCAGCCGTGCCACTACCAAGAAACACTTCCCTATGCCTTTCTGTCTGTGGGCTGTGGGACACCACGGGTCATTTCAGTTCCCTACATTCAGCCTCTTTCCCAGAAGTGTTTCAGCATTAGAGGGTGCTTCCTGCTTTCTGCCAGGTGAGCTTGGGGCTTTGGGTCTCAGTTTTATGTCTGAGGCCTTGAAATTACAGTCTCCTTTAGTGCTATGTCCTGTGGTCCTGCCACTGGGGCTTATAATTAGTGACAAGATGTCAGCAGCCTGATTTTATAAATAAGGAAGTTGTAAAGTAAATAAAAACGAGGAGATGTGCTGAGTGAAATTTCTTTCCTCTTCCTCACGTCTGCTCTGAGGAAGCCTTCCCTACCCGGGATGGCTTAAGGGCAGGAGCCCGTGGCTGGTTGGGTCCGGGGGACGCCTGACCAGCAGGCCTGTCCACCATGACTTATGTATGGCTTGGATCGAACCAATGACCTACACCGTAGTCAGGTCATTTCTTGGAAATTTGTGCCGAGATTTTCTAGCTGACCATGGGCTCTAGAACTAAAAGGTTATAGAGATGCAGGGCAGGTCAGCATTCTGGGTTAGGCTTGAAATGACTGAGCAGAGGAACCCGGTTTAGGGAGAAGGGAGAGGAGCAGAAACGCAAGGAGAGAAAAATGGAAAATGACGGAGATTGGGACAAGAGACTAAACGTGTGGCTTCACTCTCCAGTTCCCAGTCTGGGTCCCTGTGAGGCCTGATTGTACCGTTAGTTGAGTTACGTGAGTGGCTGTGATTCCCCGTTGAGTTCTTTCTTTGCCCTCTCCTCTTTTGACTCCAACTTCAAAGAATTTTAGTTTGCATCCTCATGTAGGGTGATTGGAGACACTGCTCCCAAAAGGGAATAGATTTTTATTCAATTCGGAGGTCTTGCTTCTGAAAAAAGTGTTGCTTGTACTCCTGAGGACATTGGGGTGGGGGTGGGGGTGGTTATGGACAAGGGCAGCCTAAGAGGGTGTCTAAGGGAGGGGCGATGCCTGGTGCGTCCTAAAGTTTCTGGATTTCATGGTCACCTCTGCGCATCTTGTCTCCCACAACTTAAGCTTTCCCATTGCCTCTCCCAAGAAGCCTCTCCTGTCATCAAGTGTTCCCTTTAAAACAAAACAACAAAACACCAGTGTTACTCTCGAGATGGGAAGAACTGTGTCTGAAAGGATCTTTGAGGCCTGGTCTCCCTGATGCTATCACTATACACATGCAGAACAGACACCTACTTGGAGAAGAAAGAGAAGTATGCCTGTTATGTGTTTCAACACAGATGCACTTCAGATGCTGCTGTTGTTATTATTCCACACCGAGGGTCTTCCAGCCATTGTGATAGGAAGTCCGAGCACCTGGTTTCCATTAGCATGACTTGTACTTAAGACTAGTTCACAGGCGGTTGGGCCGGGGATGTGTGCGTGCTCAGGAAAGCAGTGTCTGATCCTCACTGGGGGCTTTTTGATTTATGTTTCCCTCCTCTCTTTCCTGTTGCATGTCCTTGAAGTTGGCTTCTCTCTTCGCAGCTGCCGTTGCTGCCGGCCTGGGTCGAGGTGATGTCCTCTCACCAAGGGGACGCACAAAGCCAGATCGGAAACCTCCTGAGGGACCCAGGGTCTGCAGTGGGCTTCTCTGGGCCTTGGCTCCCGCTGGGCCATTTTTGTTTAATCTTTTAAAGTAAGTCATAATTTGAACTGGACAGGAGATGAGCATGTGTGGGTGGGGAGTTTCCCACCCTGATCTCTTCCTCTGCTTTCCGTGCTTTGATGTCTTCTTGTCTGTGCTGAGGTGACTTCTGGGGAGGAAGCGTCCCTTTGGGAATCATCACTCTCCCTGTGGCCGCTGGTTACACCCATGGCGGGGACTGTTGGGTCACTCAATATAGTTCCAGGTAGAAAGCTGTAGGGGTTACTTGCTGTGAATAAGCTGGACACGTTTTATGAGGACAGGAGTGCTTGGAGGAACATCAGTGTTTTGAACTGGGCGTTACGGAGGTCAGTGCCAGTCTTCTATTGGCCTGTGGCTTAATGTGCAAGGTCACAACTGAGGCCATCTGAGGGTGGCATCCATCGACAAACCTGCAGGTCCCTGGAGCCTTCCCGGTGATAATGGATAATGCTGCACCGAGGACGGTAAAGCCCGTGGGTTTCCCCGCCTGTGCCCCAGCGGGGGCCAGTGCAGGGACTTGGTTCCATGACTTTACCTGGGTGATCACACCCTCTGAGGCATGGATGCAATTGAATCTAACTCCCGGCAGGGTGATTTGGGTCACAGAAAGCTGAGGCGTTCTCTTACGATGGGACTCAGTAAACGATGACTACACAGGGGCTCCCTGCCCCTGTCTCTCGCCTCCTGGGGAATCATTAATGCCCACCGCCCGCCTCTGCCCTGGACTGTACAACTTCTATGTGGTCTTCATGCCAAGCTGGATGCAGAGTTTAGAAGTTCCTCAGGTTTCCTCAAAACAGCAGCAAAGCCTTGGTGCAGCGCTCTGTAGGGGCCATGGAGGCGGAGCCTTAAACCATATACTCAACAGCAAATAAGTTAAAAATGTCCATTAATTGTTCTGTTTTCTCCAAAGTCCCTTGTACCTACTTAGTGTCCAACATCTTTGGCTGCTCTCTCCACTTCCCACCCTAATTCTCCTGTAGTTTGAAAGTCTCCACATTTCTATCACGCAGAACAATTCAGTCGGGACCAAACTCATAGTCAAGTTCACAGACGCAGACTTGTCAAAATGCTCACAAAATCAAGGACCCTATGATAACGGGACCAACCTCCTTAGGCAGCAGATCGACATTAGCATTTATTGCTTGGGATCCCATGCCTCAACCCATGTGATTAATCCATGGATTTCTCCCTGTACTCAAGAGGAAGTCTTATTTCAGCTGCTAAAGGGGGAAAGTGTCCTCTGTCTCATTACACCAGAGCTGGAAAGCAGAACCAGTCATTACAATGTGGTTTGGGATTGAGGGAATCAGAGTGAAAATAGTTGGGTGGCTCGGGGGCGGGGGGTGGGGCAGGGTTTCAGTCTAAGTGAAGGGCCGGCTTGGCACTTTGTCTGCTCTGCTGGACTGTGACATTCTAGTGATACCGTGACTGTGGCCAGATTCATGGGTGGCTGAACCCGAACCATCTCTGCCTCCTCAGCTCTGCTTCCGGGCTCTATTCAGACCTTCCCTCCTCCGCTTGATCTTTCATTACAATACCCTTTATTATCTCGATACTTTCTCAGGAAGGTACTCTTCTGAATTTAATGGTTTTCATTGTGTATTGCTGTTGGTTGCTTCTTGATGGTAAAGACAGAGGCACCTTCACCTCACGGGTTAGGGTTTGCCACACGTCCTTGAGAAAGCATCACGGTCGGTGATCGCCAGTCTGCTCAGAGGCTCCGTCTAGCTCTTAAAACTGGGAGAAACTTCTACAGCCTTTGTCCTCCTTGTGCTAGGATGAAGCTGTGGCTCAGAAGAATAAAACTGTCCATTCAAGTTTACGTAGTTGGCGTTGGAGCTAGGATTCAATTTTGAGTCGTCTGATGTTTAGTTGCTATATTTCTACCCCATCTCACTGTCTACCCATCAGCTTAACTTGTGGTGGTTCTTTTGTCCACTGTCTCTGTGAGTACACCTGCTGCTCCTTGAAACAGAAACTGTCTCTCTCTCTAGGATATGGTGAGGTTCCTAGTTGGCACCTGGTATATGTTGTTTATTCATTTTAACAGACATTTTTAGAGTACTCATTATATGAGAGTGTTGTATTTTACATCTATATGTGAATAGTGAATATATAGTACATACTATTAGCATAGTCTATATATTATATAATAGATACATATGAGGTCAAACAATTAATTTCACAAACTCATCCTAGAAAAAGTGCTACATACCTCATTGCTAAATATCACTACTGCCACCTTCAAAGTACTGTCCTTGTGAAGTTATGTACCAATGCCAGTACCTAGTCCACCCTTCAAAGCCATTTGGGAACTCCTTTTTTCTGGAGTGGCCGTGAGAGCTGTCGTTGTACCCAAAATCTGACAGTTAAGTTTGTGATCTTGCCACCATGCACTTATGTTGGCAGCGCTGTACAGACAACTCGGTAAGGTGTCACATAACCTTGGCATGCCCTACTGTATGAAATTCTTCCATTAGACTTTCTTAAAAAATTCAAAGGCCTTAGCTAAAATGCATATGTAATTAGGAAACCAACTGTAGGCATATCAGTCATGAACTCTTTTGCAAAATTTAATTACTTTATAGAGTCCAGAGGAAATGAGCTATGTAGAGCCAAGTCAAGAGTATTAATAATAATAATAATATAGCTAAATAAGTCACTTATCTGGAGAGGGAGGGTCTTATAGAAAATACAACCTCCCAGACTCTCACAGTGTTTTATAAAATTTAAGTTGTGGGAAGGCCCTCAAGAGGTTCCATAAATGTTCTATAATGTTTCATTTAAAAATAATCTAAGCTGTTAAAAATATGTGCTGAAAAACAATATATACACAGTACCAAATATTAAAAGGTTGGAGATTACCTACATGTTATCATTTGCTATCAAATTAGTGCTTCTTCCGAATCTTCTGTTTAATGAAGGCTATCTTGAGGCCCACTGGGAAGTAGTTTCAAATGGTGTCTGTTTTTAAATAAATCTTAGTTCATCAAAATTTTCTTGGTATTTTGCAACTAAAACAAAATGTAAAAAGAATCTGGATGATAAGGTTTACAGAAGCTCACCACTGTTTTCTATAACTCCTGTTTAAAAATTTCAGGTTCACCAAAACACCATTTTCTTATTGACTTTATTTCAGGTAACTATCATTAATTTGAGTTTACAAAACAAATGTCTATTAATAGAATACTACTTTTTATAACTTCCATGCGTTAAATTCTCTGTATGATTATCTCATATGAGAAAAGGGCTCTACTACTAAACATGTTTAAAACCCACCAATTGGGAAAGCAGCTTTGAATGTGGAGAGAAGGGGAGTGTCTGCGCTGAAGCGTGGACGAGCTTCCGCAGGAGAGGCATGGTGCCCTGAAGCCCGAGGACGGCCACTCCGGGTGGGATGCAGAACACAGAGGCAGGGTCGAACCGCCAGGATCGCATGACATTTTGTGTCTCTGAAATGAACATTTGTGGTGTTAGCTGTTCCCACACAATTCTAGAAGGACCCTGACATGCAGCATGTGGTAATTTTACTGAGGCACAAGTTTTAGAAATAATTCTGTACAAATGCGTTCATCAGAAAAATGATGAAATAGTATAAGATAAAAATTGAGGCATGGACTTGAGTCCCACTCGCCACCAGGCTGGGGGTGCGTTTGGGGGTGCAGCCCTACGGAGGTGCCCAGCAGATTGATCCCCCAGCTTCATCAGCCTCTTGGTTCAGCCTTGTTCTGCACTGGTCTTGTCTGCACTCTAACTCTTTTGTATTTTGATAGAAACTCAATTTCTTTGTGAAAAATGGCCCTGGAGATCCTAGAAGAAGTGACTGATTCTCGGGTTGGGGCAGAAGAAAACACAAGGTGACTTGGGAGCATCTTGTAGTGCCAGCAAGTAAAGGAGTGCTCAAGCAACTACAAAATGAAACACCCAAACCTACCGCAATGTTAGGGGCCAGCATTTGAGCCACAACATAGTGTTGTATTGAATTATAACCCATAGTATAACGTAAACACCCACAAGTCCATGCTGATATGGACTTAGTGTGGGCTGGGCAGCGTGACTTCCTTCCAAAGACTACCGTGTGAAGAAGGAGGGGAAAGAGTAACTTTATAGTGGAGAAGTCTGACAGAGCAACCTTAGCCAGGTGATCCGAGTCACCATCGGCAGAGGTAAGTCACGTTGGTAGCATGTACCATGCGATGACGTGATGAAATCGCACTTCACCTCCGTCATCTTCCTCCTCAAAACCCCTACCTCCAGCCTCATCTTGAGAACTACGGCTGACAAATTCCAGTGAATGGATGTCTCACCAAATACCTGATAGTTTCTTCAAAACTATCAAGGTCATCAAAGCCAAGTTCAGTCTGAGAAATTGTCACAGCCAAGAGAAGCTTAAGAACACATGACAACTAAATGTAATAAATATAGTTTCTTAGATGGGATCCTGGGACCAAAAGAAAAAAAAAGATATTTGGTAAAAACTAAGGAAATCTGAACAAACATGGATTTATAATGAATCAATCTTGGTTCACCAATTGAAATGAAATGTACCATACCAATGCAAGATGTCAATAATAAGGAAAGCTGTGTGTGGGGTGAGGGTAGGGGATATGTAGAACTCTCCGTATCATTTACTTATTTTTTCTGTAAATCTAAGACTGTTCTAAAAAAAAAAGTCTATTAAAAAGGCAAGTTCCTAGAAAGACATGCAACTGCTAATGCTGCTGAGGGGAGAGAAGAGGTCTAAGGACATGGTTCTAAAGTACACAGGGAAAGTTTCATGGGACAAGTTATGTCTGAGGATTGGTGAAGGTCTGGAACTGTATTCCTTTTGAATGGCAAGGGTTCACTGTTTTCAGCGAAAAGTTCAATAACGTTTGACTTCAGTGACTTAATAATTAGTAATGTCTGATGAGCTTTTATCATGGATACTGGCTTCTTTTGTCTATGTCCTTTCTCTGATTTGTCATGTCAGGGAGGAAAAACTTTTCCTCTATCCTCTTAGGCTCAGTACACGGAGTAATGCAAATTAAACTGATAAAGGATAGGTTAGCAAGAGTAAGGAGTAAAGATTTTTATTCACCTACGTAAGTGGCTTCACAGAAAAATGTGACCAAAAATGGCCCTTAGAGTTTGGGGCTTACATACAATGATAATAGGAGAAAGGGAGGGGCAGAAAAGCACTCAGGGGAAACTAAATGACTTTTCAGAAAGATAAACGAGCCCTCAGGGAAATAGATGGGAGGTATGAGGATTTTGTGACCATGTCTCTTTAGGTGATTGCTTATCAGAGCACCAGGCATCTTGTCTCTGGTGATAGGAGTCAATTTTTGCTGGTTGTGAAACTCTCGGGGAGGGGATTTATGACAGAAGTCTTCGGGGTCTTTGTTTTTAGGCAGATAAAGGGAATTCAGGAGAGTAACAGCGACAATAACAGCGACCCCAATAACAGCGACCCCGGGCCCCTCCTCACAGTGCGTTAGTAGCATGCAGAGAGTACAGGCTTCTCAAATGTCACCAGCACAACCCATGTTCTCCATGCTAAGGCAGCATCTCCAGAGGGAACTACAAGGTTGAAATGGAATTAGAAATTTAGGGTAAAGCATGCCTTTCAGTGTGCAGCTTGATTAGAATTGGGTAAGGATCATGATCCAACAGCCCAGGATTGGTTGGAACACAAGGTGAGAATTTTGAAGTGAGGTGTTCAATATTTTAGGGCTCCTACTGTCTGATTTCCACTGAAGAGTTGATGGGTTTTTCAGGAAGTTCCTGCCTCGAGTCTTGCAGGAATGTGAAATCAGGTAATGGAGACAATGCAACAGTAAAGTCATGTTCGTGTAGAATGTTACATGGGGGGTTGGTGGGTGTATCTGGGGGGTAGCTTCAGTCCTCAGTGTCCAAAGCTGTATGTCAGGGTACGTGATTTTGGTACTTAGATTTCCTGCAAGGTTTAAAAAAAATGATCCATATGTAATGAGCAAAAATGGGATTCGTGCTTGCCACACACGCGCTGCTCTGTCTTTGAACTTCACGAACACTAGCTCATGGTTGCCCTTCCTAGTCCTAGTCCTACGTTCAGATCTACATCCCTCCTTTGAGTGGGAGGATTATGGCAGGACTTTGAGACCCAATGACTTTGTGGCCTGGGGCTCTGACTTCTGATCCCTTGCTTGGGGCACAACTGGCACTGGGACAGATTCTTAGACCATTGTCTCCACTGTCTAATTTTTATTTTTAAGCAAAACAAAACAATCCTCTCCCAGATGATAAGGGCAACTTTCCCCAAAGGAAGAAAATTCAGTTTATCTGCATTTTAGGGATCAGTCTAGACTTGGTTGGGGAGAGCTTCCTCCCACTCCTGGGGCCCCTCAGGTTGGGTTCCTTCTGCAGTTCTTAGAACACAGGGTGAGGGTGCTGGAGGACTTTGAAACTCAGAAGCTGGGGGTCACTTGGACAATGCCACATTAGTGTAAAAGTAATTTGCTAAACTGAAAAGCTGGTTGGAGTACAGTTCTGAAGACAGACTCTCTCCTGAGGAGTGACTGCATTAGCTCAGTCCTGCCTGCCATGCAAGGCAGTTTCTGAGCAATATTTTAAATTTAATTTTATCTAATAGATGCAATATATTATGATATAGCATGTGGATAATCTCTACAGATGGCTGGTCTCTCGTCACCCTGGAGTGTGTCTTAGTCGGTCTGAGGGTCACTTATTTCCCCCCATCCTGCCGTGGGCAGCAGAGGCTGGAGGTGTTGCTGGATATATCGCCAGAGTTTTCCAGAAAGTTCTGGACAGAACTTTTAAATTCAATCACCAGACCCCGTTGCCTTCCCTAAATTGTCTCAGAAAACCAAGCCCTTTCCCCCTTCGACTCCCCAACCCAACACTGTTCTCTTCTCTTAGCCCTTGACAACCTTAAACCTTTCTCCTGCCCATATATATGTTTATATGTATATATGTGTGTATAGAAGGGCTGTCCAGCCATGTACACTTTTTCTGGACAGCATGCATATATATCACACAGCCTCTCTCTCCTGAGCAGGCTTTGCATGGCCCCGAGGAGCAGCAGACGAAGAGAACAAGTAGGTCCTTAGCCGTCTTGCTCCGCGCTGCCCCTGTGTTCTGTGAGTGGCCACGCACCTGTTGCGATGAGCGGTACCTTCCTTCCCGAGATATTCGAAAAGAGGGCAAGCTCTGCACCCCACTGCTGCCCGCTTCCTTTTAGGTGAACGTTTTTAAGGAGTGGGGGAGGGGGGAACAAAAGAGACAAGATCTCTGGATGGACTCTTTAGCCTGATGTTGGTTGGCCCTGCTGATGTGGGGCCAGTGCTGGCCTCCGTGGCTTTCTTAGGGGCCACGCCGGGCTGGGCTCCAGCGAGACAGAGCTGGCTGGAGACGGGCTCCATTTGCGACGGGGGGCTTTCCTGTCCTTGCCCTCTGTGGGCAGTTTTAGTCCATTTGTTCTGGGGTTCTTGAAGCTTCTTTGTTGAACTCTGGCTTGGTGAAAAGAAGCTTCTCCCAGCAAAACAAATTGGGGCATACAGAGAATCAGAGTCCCCCAGTTCTTGGCTGGGTGGGAGGGCATGCATGTGGCCTCTTGGTTTTTCTTTGAACAGGTCTGTTAAACCTGTGCTGGTGGCAGGTGTTGGTCTGACAGGCTGGAGAGCAGAAATGCTAGGTTGAGCCCTGAACAAGGGGCCCACTGGGCTCTCCGGTCCTGTGTGCCTCTGCAGTGAGTGGATGGTACAACCTCTCTGGGGAGAGAGGTGTCCAAACATTCTGTCCGCAGAGTTTAGGAGGAGCCATTTCCCTTCTGTCACCTCCATCCTCCCCTGCCTGTGTTTAGTGAAGACTGTAGGTCCTGGAGTCCTTGAGCCTGCGGTTCTCTCCGGTGTGCACGGCCTGGGGTGGTGTTTGTGGCAGTGCCAAAGGTGTGCCTTCCCTGCACCAGTTGATGCCTGTGCTGGAGAAGAAAAACTGTTCCTCTACCCTCTTATGTTCAGTATTTGGGGACCTGCAAATTAAACTGACAAAAGATAGCTTAGTAAGAGGAAAAGAAAAACAACAAACAGATTTAATTATACATGTAAGCATTGGAATTCACAAAGGAATGTGATTCAGGAGGGGGTTAGAAGTTCTCACCATCGTAATAGGGGATAGGGCAGGACAGAGGGGCACTTCTGGGGAAGAACAGTAACGTCTTGGCATGCGGAGTGGAGAAGGGTCACTTATGGAAAAGCAAAGGACACATGAGCCTTTAGGGGAACAGATGGGAGACAGAATAGTTTGTGACAAAGTCTCTTTAGGTGTGATACTGACCTCTCTCTGGAGAAGACAAGATTAGAATATCTGCTGGGAGGGGATTTATGACAAGTGAGTTTCTTTTTTTTTTTTTTTTTTCAATTCGTTTTTATTGTTAGACTTATTGGGGTGACATCTGTTAGCAAGGATTACATAGGTTTCAGGCTTACAGTTCTACAGTGCATTGTCAACTTGATGTATAATAAGGTCACCACCTAATGTGACTTCTCTTTCCATCACCTTATATTTAGCTTCCCCCCCACCCCCCCGACAAATGAGTTTCTTGAGAGGCTCTGCTTTTAGGTAGATAAGGGATTGCAGGAACTCAGATGCCTTCAACTCAAAGTACTTTTTACTCCGCTGTGCATGAGTCTAGACCCTTTTACCCGGGTCCTTACAAAGATGTCTCAGTAGTGTAGCAAATCTTTGAGGACATCGGCCGGCCCCAGGCATGGCTTCCAGCTCCTCGTAGGCCTGTCCCAACGATTTGGTGAATAAAAACTGAATACTGTGGTCTTCTGGGTAATAGCATGTAAATACAAAGGGTCCTACCCAGTTTGTGCCTTAATCAGGCCGGGCTTCAGTTGTGAACTGTGGAGAGGGTCGTGGGGGTTTGAGGTAGGGGACGAGCATTTTGGAGGAGGCGGTCAATTCTCTGTGTGCAAGGCCTGAGCTGTGGGTTTGAGATGGGGGAGTGGGGTTAGGTTGCATGCCTGTTTGGTTCTTTAGCAATTTATCGGAGGCACGCCACGCTTTGTTATCCCAGGTGGGTTTCCTCTCACCTGGTGGTGGTTGGCCCAGCACTCAGTGGGCTGACCAGAGGGCCATCTGACCCACTCCTCAGCTCATCCTGGGCCCCAGGGAATTGCAAGGTTTTGAAGCCCAGTGCTAAGTTTCCAGTGTTTGGGCCTTCCGTTATCTCTGGGAGTCTGGGATTTGAATCTTATTTCTGATCTGCTATTGGTCCTGCCACTGGCCACGCCCAGAAGATGAGCTATTCCCCTCCTTCTGCCAACTGTTCCTTGTGGGTTTGTTCTGCTTACCTGTCTGCTGGACTTCAAACCCTTCATAAGGCCTGCTTTCAGATATTTTGGGAAATGGGACTTTAATGGGGGTTTCTCCTATTCTGCCCCAATTGATATGCAACCAATAGATATAGTCTCAAAGAATTCACAGCTGCAGGGGGTTGGCGGTCATCTTAAAGAGAGATGTCTGGGGTTAAAAGTTGACTTAGTACTTATTTTAGAGAATAAATGTCATTATTCCTAAGAAGTCCTTGCACTTCCTGAGAGAACAAAACTTTACAGTGGTTGCTGTGGGTGATGACACACACATCTTCGCTGGGTGTTGGGAGTGGGTTGCCTTCTGTCTGAGGACAGCTCAATGTCCTTCTGCCTGACAGCACCACGGGGTGTAGTGTTTTCTGAAGAGTGGGAGATGGTGGTGGGTGGTACCCACATTTGGTGTTGAACAACTTATTGAATTGTATAGTGAGGAGGCATTGCCTTTTCAATTCTGTTTCAAGCCCATTGATTAAGTCAGAGAGTGCCAGTTGGGTCCCAAAATGTCTTGAACACTTTCCTAACTCTAGTTCTTCTTGTCCATTTTCTAATTCTTCTTCATTGTCATTGTCAAACCAACAGGGAGCCAGCCAGCCTGCCCCAGTCTCCCAGCCTTTAGTACCTTGCTGGATTCATAACACTGTGGTCTTTGCATATGGTCATGCTTCCCTTGTGCTTACACAAGTGCTACTGGTTTTCAATTCACAGTTTGGTGTCACAATGTTATTGAACATAAGAACATTTAAAGATAAAATGTAAATTGATTTTAAAGAAAGATATTAAGTGGCAGGTAGGACTTAGATGTGACATAAGTTTTGAAGGTGTTCTGCTGGTGACCACAGATGGGGAACAGTGGCTTAGATGATTTCTATTCTTTTCTGATTGTCGTGTAGTGCTACCTGCTAAACCCTCCTAATCTTGAGGGATTATTTTTTTCACTGCTACCAGCTTCTCCTCCACCATCAGTTTCTGCTGCTGGAAGCTTTTGTTTTTCTTAAAAAGATGAGTTATTGCTTTATGAAAAAGTTCCTCTCTGTTTTCCTTATGTACCAGGCCCTTCTTCCTGTAGTTTGCTGTGAAACGCTAGATTGAGGGCAGGCATGCTCTCTCCCTCCTCTGAACATTTTTAACATGTTTTGCACCTCCCCTTGGGTACTGATCGGTTACCTGCCTTATCCTCTCTCCTGGATGGCCAGGCTTTACAGGTTTGGGCCATTTCCCTAACCTCGTTATCTTGCAGAAAGCCTGGGCCATTGTTAGCACGTAGGAGTTGCTAACAGGGGAGGCGAACTGATGAACCTGGGATTTCAGCAACTGTCGGGTTCACGTGGCCAAGATGGGCAGCTTCAGGTAATGAGCGACAGGTGAGGGTCAGAAAGCGTGTTTCCCACAGCCCAGCCCAGGGTGAGAGCCAAGCCTTAGACCAAACATTTATTAGCAAGTTCCTAATGGCAGGTGAAATGGTGCTGTCCGTGCTCAGGCACCTCGCTTCATAGGTTCACTCTGAAGTGACAGTTGTCCTGTTTTGGGGTCAGGTGGCAGTGTCCCCAGTGAAGAGAGGGCCACAGGCCAAAGCAGACTTGAAGACTCCCCATGCTGCTTCTAACATATGAAGATTAGGGCTTCCGGGACCCTTCTGCCGTGCTCACACATGTACCTGAGCACTTTTTCTTGGATCACATGTGGCACACTGAACACAAAAGAAAGACACAATTTAGTCTTCCTTATGCAGATAACGAACTGTCTGCAGTACATTTTCATTAGGCTTTTTGGTGCTCCTGAGGCACCTTTGATGGATTCTTGATTGGGGACAATCAGGCAGTAACTAGCCACCCCTCGACCACAGTGAGCTTGCATGCAAACAGCGCCGTGGCAGCCGTGTAATTGTTTAGAGTAAGGCACCACACCAGCAGTGTAATGTTTCTGGGCTTAACAACTGTTGTCAGCAGAGGTAGATGTCTCAGTTTAGCCTCTGTGCCACCTGCTTGAACCCTGGAATGAGTTGGAGTGGCATTGTCACCGTGCCTTGGTGGTGTCTCAGTATTGTTATGATGATGTGTGCCTGCCCAGCCTGTCACGGACACACTCTTCTCATGAACTTCTTGGCTTGTTTCTTTGTAAAGGGGGGATGACGAGCTCACTTAAATCACGGGTGTTCTCCTCTTGAGGAGCTCAAGAGAACACGTCTGTCCAATTGCTCTGAAAGCTGTAAATAGCTGTGCAAATGTCAGGCGCTCTTGTGGTTATTACCACCAAGGCCCACATGAAGCAAAGCATGCTGGGAACTCTCTCTTCCTGGGGATGGATAACTCAATTACCCCTTACTTGCTAAGATCAAGGAGCAAATTTAACTTCTGTCTTTCCTTCAGTGGCGTTGAGCCTGGTCTGAGAAAGTTATCAGACATAGAACATTTCCTGGTTCAAATTAAGGTCTGTTCTGCTCTGAGCTTTTACGCGTAGTCCCCAGGTTTAGTAGCCAGTATTACGAGGCACTGAGAAAATATTATTTATTAAGAAACGCATTGAAGATCTGGATGGTTGGCTGGTTTGTCAAAAGTAAGGTCATAACTTGGTAATCTGCCTTAGACCGAAATTTGTACAGATCCCATTCGACGTGCCGCCTGCCCATGTATTGTCCTCTTCCTGCCTCCGTATATTTCTGCCCGAAGTGCTCGGCGTAAGAAAACGTGCGTTTGTCTGCCACACATGGGTGAGGGACTCTCCAATAGAATTGGAATCTCATAGAAAGAAAAAAAAAAAAAAAAAAGAGGCAGCAGTGGGCAGAGAGATGGAACACATTATAGCTCTTTTCGGCTAATGCTTATTTTCTTGGCTGGTGAATGCTTTCTTCCCCACCTTTTGACATAATCCTCACAGTGCCATTAAAATACGTTTTGCCTTCTCTCTCAGCTCCATCTGCCAGCACTCTGTGTCATTTGGTGAGCGGCAGCAGGTTTTAAGTTCCGACCAGCAGAGAACCGGCTAAGTATTGGAGCAAGATCATGTGTCTTCTGTCTTTATTTTAAAAAATATCCCGTTTTATTGCTGAGTGTTGGGTTTCAGCTGGGTGCAGACGGGCTGGGACGGCCTGTGAGTTTTTGTGCGATACCAGGGCGGGTTTTCCAAGGAAGATTAAGGAATCTTCTTTTATTAGGAATTTTCTGGAGCAAACCATTCTGTGTTATTTTTGGAAATTTCACTTTAGCCTTGTTTAGATGACTCTCAGCATTCCTTCCATTTCTTTGTGTGGCTGATGCTTGTGGCTGTAGCTTGGGTTCAAGTTCACAAATAAGTGTAAGTATGCCTCAGCCTCATACAGACGTTCTGCCAAAAGGCAGAGCTGGGAAGAGCTGAGGTGGCTGCATATGAAGGGTAGATATGGCTCTGAGTAGAAACGAGATGTTTTTACTCAGCCCCTTTCGACTCCAGCTCTTTGCCTAGCAGGGGGCAGCAGCAGCTGGGGTAGGTAAGTGATACAGCTCTGGAGAGCCTCTTACATTCCCGTCTTCGTCACCGAGACTGACATACAATCTCTTCCAGGGAAGAACGTGAGCCCACCACAGCTGGCCGAGGGGGAGCTTTCTCTTGTGGTCGGGAGGGTAGTGCTGTGGTTTCAGCAGCTGGGCTGCAGCAGCCTTCGGGTAAGATTGCATGCTGCTGGGCGAAGCAGGCGGGGGCAATGGCTTGACTGACCTTTCCGTGCTGGGAAACCTCAAGGGCTGGGGAATCAAGTCCAATTTCTAACTCAGGAATTTGGGCTGAGATCTGGGGAATCCTCAGAAAATGCCCATCATGTCAGGCTACCCAGCAGAACAGGAGGGAGAGTTCTCTGTGAGGTGGCTGGTCCTGGAGTGCTTATGGGTCAAGGGAGATCACGGGGGCCAGGAGCTGCAGTTCTGACCAGTTCAGAACAGAGGAGACTAACACACTCCTGTCTTCATGGCGTACAGAGCTGTGTTCTCAGGGTAGTTGCTTAACTACACAGCTAAGGCTCTGGGCCCCTAGTAACACTTGGTGCCATAGTTTCTCCACCTGGGTAGTGCTGTTGGCATTTGGGCAGGATGATTCTATGTTGTGGGGACTCGTCCTGGACTTTGTAGGATGTTTAATAGACTGACCAGACGTACCCTTTTAAACAGGACAGACAACAATGGTCCTATCCCATTTCAAATGGTACGTCTAGTCAGCCTACTCACACCTTGAATTTAGCCCAGTGAGACTAGGCTGACCAGATGCCCCATTTGAAACGGGACAGGACCGTTGTTTCCTGTCTTGTTTGAAAGGGTCTGTCTAGTCGACTAGTTTAGCAGCATCCTTGGTCTCTACCTCCCAGATGCCAGTAGCATTCCCTACCCTGTGGTGGTAACCAAAAGTGTCTCTGGACATCGCCAAATGTCCCGTGGAGGGAAACAGGTAGCCTCGATTGAGAAGCATTGCATTTCATGGAGAACAATGAACACAGCTCCCTTTTCCCACCCGGCGTCCAAATTTGTACGTTCTGCTTAGGGAGAGAGCAGGTGCGAAGTCAGATGGGGTGTTAACATTTGGATACCAGGTTTCTTTATTACGTTTGAAGCTCATGAGATTGTCCTTTTTTTTTTTTGGATGTCAACATGGTTGAGTAACGACAATTTCACATGGTTCAACCTGAGTGTAGCCCCTGAAATCAGATTTGTGAAGCTTGGTCACAAGGGACCTCAGGACAGGGTCATGACCTGTATTGTTTATTAAACACCCGGAGATGTGTCCTCTGCAAGGGACTGCCTTATTGGAGGCAGGTGGGTGGGGAGTGAAGGGCGGGAGAAGCGGAGAAGGAGCTGAAGGGAGACGGGAGCCCCACACATTTCGGAGTGTCTGGGGGGGAGCCGGGGCCGGATGGGTTTACGTGTCCCTGGCTATGGGAAAGGAGGATTGCCCCTGGGATCATCGAATAGAGAATCATCCTGAAGCTCATGAGACATGGGGGGCTTGGTGGAAGAATGGGATTTCTAGGTGGGAGGCTGGCTGTAGGAGTCCAGGAGAAAAACAAAGGCCTCCCAACTTCCGGTATGATTTATGGGTGGTGGCGAAGGACAGGTGCACCTCTAGGGGCAATTAAGGACTCGCCCTGGGGACGCGGGAGCAGCTTGGGTTTCCCTTATTTTGGGAGGAAGAGACTAGCTGTGACCGAGTGCGCCCTGTACAGTTTCCCAGGGCTGGCTGGTGTCATGGGAGCCTGCCCCCCTGGTTTGGTAGACGTTATGAATCCTTGAGAAGGGCTGGGGCACTGCCTCTCATGTTTCTCACCCGCCGCAGGGCGCGCTGCTTCTTGCTGTTCATGTTATTTTTGCTCATCACTGTCAAGGCACCAGTAGGACAAGTTCCTCAGAAGAGGTGGGCTCGTGGTCTTTTTTTTTCTCATCTCTTCCTTCATCCCTGCCTTTTCATTAAGTCTTAGTTGGCCTTTTTGAAAATTGGTGCACTAAAAGCTGTTTGGTCATTTCATCAACCTGCAAACAAGTGTGTTTAATACACCTGCTTGCAGTTGGATCAGACAGAAGTCTTGGTTGGGGCAGGAGGGATTACAGGGCGGTGGAACCTAGGAAGCTGGGGCATGTGAGGTAGGGGTCTTGGT
Organism: Lyroderma lyra; assembly: GCA_004026885.1. NCBI lineage: Eukaryota > Metazoa > Chordata > Mammalia > Chiroptera > Megadermatidae > Lyroderma > Lyroderma lyra. Next base: position 134,408 of record PVJL010003048.1, read on the forward strand.
GACTGTATGGGCAATGTGATGGCTCCCATCCAAGATGGGAATCCTATGAGTTCACAGGATGAGGGGGACCTCAGATACACTCGTTTCTGCAACCCCATTTCAAAGATGAAGCAACCAAGGCTCAGAATGACCTGCGAACTGCCCACACCATGGTTAGTTCAAACACCGAGCACTGAAGTCCTTTTGGCCTAAGTCCACGTTCTTATCTCTGACCTACCCCAGCAGAACGTGGTGTGGCCAAGGGTTGCCAAGTTCCATGGTGCCTGGGCCAAGGGCTTTAGCTCCCACCGAGAGGGAAGGGCTGACAACTACTTCCGCTGTTACCTTCCTTTCCTGGCTCCTCATTTGGAGGAGGGCATTCCATACGCCCTGGGCTCCAGGTTGTCCCATGCCTCCCAGGATGAGTGACTCAATATTAGGCTGCCACCTCCAGCCAGGAACTCATCAGGAGGGAAGCCAGGCAACATGGACCCATTACAGCTGCTCTTAGGATGAACACCCCTGGCTCAGACTCAACACATCACCACACCCATTTGTGCAATGTTTAGGTGGGAGGGAGGAAGCAAAATGAGGAAGAGAGACACTCAGAGGGTGGTTCCTGCTGACTCCTGTGAGTGGTTCCCTAGCACCCGGTTGATATTTGGGTGAGATGAACTTGGCCCCTTCTCAGGAGGCCAGGACTCGAAAAGAGGGCGCATGCACATACATCTACCCAGGAGTCGTTTACCCAGAAGCTAAGGAAAAATGAAGTTTCGGAGCCCTACATGGGCACAGCCTCTGTCAAGACCCAGCACCTAATTTGTCCTTATACTTTTGCTTGCATTTAAACAATCGTACATGCTTCAGGGTGTGTGTGATGTGGACCTGCCTCGGCTCGCCTCTGCAGTAGGAAACCACAGCCTTGGGTAGGCCCGCGTCTCACGTGTGCTCACCAAGCTGAGAAAAGGCCCAAGACTCAGGGATGCCTCAGGCCCAAGTGGGTGGAGGCAGGGGGTTGCAGAAAATGTGCCCCCATAGGAGCAGTTCCACAGGCGACCTTCCCGCCCTCCACCCAGTTTAAACAAATGTCAGCTCTCTCAGTGACCGCAGTGAGAGTCCCCTTGAATTTGGCTTCCTTTCTTCCTTCTTACTCTGATGACATCGGCGGATGTGGGGAGAGAAATAGACTGAGGGGGCCTCCGGGAAGAGCTTCCGGGCTATGTGAGGCCCCCGTGGGCTATGGAAATACATAGCACGCAATAGCTCCCAGAAAAGAACTATTTAGGAGCCCTTGAGGGCTCCTAAAACTAGAGATGAGCAAAGCCTGGGATGTCATTACACGCGTCATGGGGTGGGGCTTTGATGTTGCCTCATCTCTGTTCAGCGTGCATGGCCACAAGCTCCAGTGTTTTCTAGGGCATCGAGGGCCAAGCTAGGATTGCTGGGGAGCAATGGTGATCCATTTCCCTCCGTTTTCTAAGCTCCCCCTTCTCCCTGGGTTGTGTGTGTGCAATTAGGCTGCTGGCCTGCTTACAAGGGAGGAAGTGCCTCCTCCCACTGCCTTTGTGGTAGTGTTAAGTGGACACTCCATTCTTCTGTACTTCCTGCCTTGAAAGAACCGACCAGGGTCACTTGCAGGGCTGTTAAACAGCTGCTGTCCCTCACCCTGGTGGTAAACAAGGCCATTCCAGGCCTATCAATCAGCTTGGTGTGACAAGTGTTTGGGGACCTGCCTGGGTGAAAGATGGGAAGTGAGTGTAGGCGTGGCCCCTTACTCATCCAACCTCCAGACCTAATTTGTCCAGAGGCCCTGTGCCTCCCGAAGCAGGGAGTGACAGAACCTGTGCAAAGAAGTTCAGACGGCCCTTGTTGTCCCCGTGTGATGGCTGTTTTCTGTACCAGGCCACCACAGAAAAATCATATGGAAGTCCTAGTTCTATAAGTGGAGGGTCTCAGGTTTCAGTGTGTCACTCTGTTCTTGAGAAATCAACATTAAAAACCCAAACCTGTTGTCTCTCTTTTAGGGGAGAAACTTTTAGGGGAGAAAAACTCTTTCATTTTAATTTTTTAATTCAGATTTTTATTTGTCTATAGTTAGGTACTTGATTTTTTTTTTTGTATTATAAAGAACTTTTAGTATTTATCTTTTAACATATGATGGTACAAAAAATGTTATGTAACAAATAATTACAAAACACAAGAACAGATACAAGGTACAAGAAATTTCATGTATAAAAATTTTTATATAAAAACCCTTGACTTTCGTATTCCAGGGTATTACTTTTCACACGGATATCATTCTCAATTTCTGGATTTGCACTTTTAACTCATAAGCATAAATAACAGAATTAAAAACATTTATATAGATAGGGAGTTAATACTACCATTGTCTAATATGCATCTTCATTTTAACCTCACAAATTTGGGCAAAAAAAAGTGCGTGTTAAACACAACAAAATATGGTAACTTTTAGCTCAATATGTTCATGTAATAAAACTCTTGTGCTCGTCTTACTTTTTCATAAATACAGAATATTACATAACCCCGTCGTGTTTTTGTCATCCCGACACCCCATTTTTATCCCAAGGAAGTATGGTCAGCCTACCCTTGGAGGGCACTAGGAAAGCCTGTGCATCTGGGGCAGCCAGTCCCCGCCCCGGTACCCCTGGTGTCTGCTGTTCGGAAGAGGAAAGGCGGTGCCGGGCAGAGATGAGTTATGGGTGAAAGAACGTTCCCTTCCCTTAAGGGAATATTATTTGTCTGCCCTGAGAACTCTTGTTCTGGGAGTTTTGAGCTCTGGCCCTGGGACCACCTGTGAGATTAATCCTCAAAGATGGGACAGGGGGCGAGAGGGAACCTGGGCATGCGGTGGGGTTGGCGAATGAACAATGTCTTCTACAGGAGTTCTTCAGAAGGCGGCTGTGATAGTCGACATATTTATCAATATTTATTATACAAGAGTTACATAATTTATAATGGTGCTTTGTCGTGGTGTGCTCCCTCCATCAAAGGAAATGAAAACACAATTACAATCACATGGTAGTCGAGGACATTATTTGACTTAAAAGGGATCCCCATGGTTGAAAAGCTCCCTCATCTTTAGGAAATAAAACATGAACACCCCTCTGGCCTGGGAGGTGAAACAGAAACCACCGAAGCTGTGTAGCCGTAGAGGCGGCGGCATCTGCCCTTCGCGCTCCCATCGTTTCCCTTCCAGCTGTGCCCGCGGGCTCTGAGGTCTGTGCAGACTCGGTCGTGCCAGCGCGCTGCTGTCCCAAGGTCGCCCTGAGCCGGCGTGAGCGAGGCAGGGACTCCGAGGGAGGCCAAGTTCACCTTCCAGCCGCCGGCGTGGAGAAAGGCCCCTCAGATGCCTCCGCACACCTCAGCTGTTGGCCTTTTTGGCCCAGGCGCCCTGGTTTCGTTGTTGGTTAAATATTTTCCTTGCTTTCCCTTTGGCATGATGGATTGTGGACGTCTACACGTGGGCCCTTTCCCACTTGAGCTCACCCTGCTTTTTTTTTTTTTCCCTGGGCATACAAGGGGCTTGTTTGAAGGGCCTGACCTGGCATGGGTGCCAGGCAAACAGAAGCAGGGGCAAAAGCATCTCTCTGTGCATAGTGCCTGGGTTAAGTAGGCCTTTCATTGCAGTAGTCAACACCTTTTGTTGCTGCCAGACCCTTCGGGATTGATCCAGCATTAGCTGCACTTTGAGGTGGGCTGGAGACGGGCACATGTGCCCAGAGCCACTTCCAGAAGCGACACGCTGAACACTGCTTCCTTTGCTTCCTTCGCGCGGGAGATCTGCTAAGGAAAACAGAAGGTTGTTAGTCCCAATTTTGGTGATAAGTAGAATGTATAACCAGAGACAGTAAAAACCCTGTAGGAAGTTCCCACTTAACACATTTGCTTCTATGTGTCCTCACGTTTTTACATCCTGCCCTTAATTTTTCTATTTCCTTGTAAAGAAATTTTCATGAGTGGGTTTCTTTGGAAAAGCGGAATCTTAAATCACACATAATTCTATTTACTCAGACTCTGCTGAAGGCACAGACTCACTGGAACTGAGAGGGGACTGCTCTACTTGGAAATCCCAAATTCATGCAAATGATCCGAGGGGTGCATCAGAAGCAGGAGCCAGTCGGGTCTCCGGTGTGGTTCTCCAGGTGTGAAGATGCACTTGTGAACGGGTTGGTGCATGGTGGGATTCAAAACAGCTCGTCCAGTTACGGTTGCAAGAGATGGAACTGAAGTGGGGTGATAGGAACTGTAAGGAAGAATTCTTAGCCTGTTTTTCTTTTCTGTCCTCAAATGCTCTTCTATTGCCAGAACTGTCAACATTCTGCTTCCAGACTAAATTCAAACAAAATATGACAAACTCCAAGCAGTTTCTCCTCACAAACACTTCTCCTGATTCCATGCCTGTCCCCTATCTTACCCAATGTAAGGCTTTATTTGCTGTTGTTGGTGCTTGGTTGATTTAGATTTTTAGAATGGAGAATGAAAGCAGTACCAGGAGGGATTCTGTATAAATAAATGCTTATGCCCACACTCTCAAACTCTTTTTTAAATTGAGCTATAATTGGCAATGTAACATTATATTAGTTTCACAAAATGACCACCACAGCAAGCCTAGTTAATATCTGACAAAACTCTCACACCCTTGAACTTTTGTTCAAACTCTAAGACTTTAAATTCCTTTTGTTATTATGTCTACGTCGTTATTAGATTTGCCGTGAAAACCAGTGAACCCCTTCTATTAGACTGGCACTGTCTCACCTGCAGAGGCATGCAAAGATATGCGGAGTCTCCTCCGCAGGACACTTCCTATTTAGTAGTCTAGGCAACACTTATGAATGAGTTGATTGGACAGCACTGGACCTTAGTCTGGTCTCTAGTCCAGTGCCCTGTACGTGAAAGGAGCTCAGTTGCCATTAGTCAGACAAATAAGGTGCTGAAATTGTGGTGTTCGGACAATCCCGTGATTGGACCTCAGGGCATGGGGAGAAGACGGGGTTGCCAATAGTTGGCAGAGTTCTGTGTGCAGGAGATGGGGCCAAGAGCCAGGTCTGGGAAGATGGTGCAAAGAGGCTGACTGGGTTAGAATGAAGGTATTTGAGGCAACTGGAGAGAAGGCCCAGGCAACAATACCTTGGTTGGACTGACCAAAGGACATGCAGCAAATGACCAGTAAGAGATGAAAAGAGATTATAGTTGACCCTTGAGCAACTTGGGGGTTAGGGGTACCAACCCCTGATGCAGTAAAAAATCCATGTATAACTTTTGACTCCCCCAAAACTTAACAGCTAGTAACCTACAGTTGACTGGAAGCCTTGCTGATAACATAAACAGTCAAATAACATAATATCTTGCATGGCATATGTATTATATACTGTATTTTTAACCAAGTAAGCTAGAGAAAAGGAAACGTTTTTATGAAAATCATAATGAGAAAAGACATTTATAGGACTATATGTACTTACTGAAAAAAATATCCACATGTAAGTGGGTCCGTATAGTTCAAACTCATGTTGTTCAAGGGTCAATTGCAATTACAGGAGGGGTTGAAAATCAGCTGGCGTTGAGACTGGGACTAAGCCAGGCTAATAAAATGACGAGGGAGCTCTTGTGGGTTTGCAGGGAGTGACATAGTTATAGTAAATTTCTTAGGTTGACGCCAAGCTAAGGTGGCTCTGAATCAAATGCAGCAAGGCAGACAGTTAAATTGTTATTTTTTTTATTAAAAAGTTTTCTAAATTAAAACTATTTTAATTGTGGTAAAATATACGTAACATAAAATTTACCATCTTAATGAATTTTAAGTGTACCGTTCAGTAATGTTAACTATATTCACATCGTGCAACCATTGTCACCATCTCCAGAACTCTTTCCACTTTCCCAACGTGAAACTCTGTAACCATTGGCCAGCAACTCCCCAGTCCTTCCCCAGGAGGCACTTTGTTTCCATGAATTTTTACTGCACTGGGTACCTCAGGTAAGTAGACTCACACAGTATTTGTCCTTTTGTGACTGGCTGATGTCACTCAGCACAATGTCCTCCGGCTCATTCACACTGTAGCATGTGTCACAATAGAGTATTCTGTTGTATGCACATACCACGCCGTGTTTGTCCACTCATCAATCAGTGGACACTCGGGTTGCTTCCCACCCCTTGGCTGCTATGAATACTGCTGCTGCTGTAAACCCGCGTGTACAAATATCTTCTAAGATTCTGCCTTCAATTCTTTTGGATATACACCCAGAAGTGAAATTGCTGGGTCATATGGTAATTCTCTTTTTTGAGGAACCTCTACACTGTTTTCTAATGTGGCCACATTTTCCATTCCTACCAATAGTACACAAAGGTTTCAATTTCTCCAGTCTTGCCAACACTTGTTATTTTCTGTTTTTGTTTTAAATTTTGTTTTATAGTAGCCATCCTAATGAGTATGAGGTCATATGTCACTGTGGTTTGGGTTTGCATTTCCCTGATGGTTAGTGATATTGAGCATCTTTGTATATGTGTAAAGGTTTATTTCTGGGGTCTCTAGTTTATTCTAGTGGCTTACGTGTCTGTCTTTATGCCAGGAATTGTGAAACTTCCAACTTTGTTTCATTTTGACTATTTGGGGTCCCTTGAGATTGTGTATGGATTTTAAGATGGAGTTTTCTATTTCTCCAAATGTCATTGGGATTTGATAAGAATTGCATCGAATCTGTAGATTGGGTAGTATTGGTATCTTAACAATATTAAGTCTTACAGTTCATGAACACAGGATATTTTCCATTTATTTGGGTCTTTATTTTGTAGTTTTCAATATACATGTCTTTCACCTCCTTGGTTAATGTTTTCAAAGTATTTTATTCTTTCCACTGCTATTGTAAATAGAATTGTTTTCCTAATGGAAGCACACAGTTTTGCCTTCCACGACGTTCTTCTCTGTCCATTCCACTGTCCCTTTCTGAAAGATGGGCTGATACTAATTAGGATGAGCGTGGAGGCCCCCCAGAGGGTCACCTTTGCCCTAGGAAGTGGCTACAGTTCTGAATCTGCAGAAGGAGGGAGTCAGGGCTGATTTAGTGTGACCTTGAGGCTGTTCAAGGTTTGAACCGTACCGACGTATCTGTTATCTAATGTGCTTCATTTAGAGCACAAGTGCACGCAACTTTCTTCCAAGTACTTCATGCAAAGGGAAGAGAAATGCAGCCGCTATCACGAGGCTATTCAATTTTTAAAGTTTGACTCCAGTAAAAATCACAAGAGGTAAACAGTATGTCCTTAGCTGTGCCATCTCCTCAGCTAATTCTGCTTTGATCTTTCTGTTCTTTTATCTCATTCCCCTGTTATCCGGTTATCTCCCTGGCTCACTCCTTTCCCCCCCAATTTCCCTTTCCTCAGCCTCCTTAACAAAATGTAGCTGTCTCACTGTGCTTCCCTCAGGTCTTGCTGGGCAAAAGCAAGCTCTTCCTGAAAAATTAATTCTTGCAAAACAAGAGCTGGTGAGGTCTTTGCCTTTTACAAGGTGACATCTTAATCCGAGCAAGGTGACATGACTCAGTCTCATCCTGATGATGGCAGGAACCCACAGACAGGAGGAACCCAGGGTTTGGCCTGGACCTGATCTGACAGTGGACAGAGAAGCCAGTGGTCAGATGACTTGGAGGCAAGATGACATGCTGGCCTTTGAGGCAAGGCAGCTGCGCTAGCAAAGGTGCCCCAGGAGTTGACCTCAGACCTGCCTTTGAATGGATTGTCACAAGGTTTCAGGGAGCCTGGAGCTGTAATTGATATTGGTCTCTCAATGACCCGTTTCTAATCTTAGAGCTTCCTACAGGCTTGATGTTGGAAGGGGTTTACCCTTGAACTCTGTGGTTGCAAGAATCTCAGACTGCTCCAGCAGGAGTCTGTTAACTAAACCTCGGAAAGGAGGAAGATTTGTTTACAAGTCACTGCTGGCTGCAAACTGCACAGCCCCAGACTCCTCAGACTGGTGAGTTATCACAGCGCGGGCTACCAGAGAGGTGGGAGACCTACAGGTAATGGTCATAGGCCACACCCACGCACCTCTGTCACATGTCACCTGTGTGACCACTGCGAGTGGGTGTCAGGCCCCATCTCCAGACCTCCCAGTGACTCACTTCTTCTCTGGGGACCACCAGAGACCAGGGCTGCACAGTCCCTCCCTCCACAGTGGGAAGCAAGGCTTGGCAGCAAGCAGGCCTTGTGATTCTGCTTTGTGTCCAGCTGCTCTGCAGAGCTGTCGGCGACGTGAGTTTGATACAAAGTCCGCAAACATTTCACTGCACGAGGCACAGTTTATCTCCTGCTCCAGAACCTCCAAGAGAGCCAAGCTTGGTGGCTTGCCAAACAGGCTCTGCTCCTTATGTCTGATGTGGAGTGTAAGTGTGATTGGTTGCTGTCCACCTATTGAACCTCATGTCCAGAGCTCTGGATGCGAAATGAAAGAGACTGTAGTTGGGGGGGGTGGGGGTGGTGAAGGGTGGGAAGCTGGAGGAGAGAGGCGATGCCAGCAATTCCTCAGGCAATGGGCGCTGGGCTAAGTACACAAACGGATTTAGGTAGACCAGAAGAGAAACAAACAAAAACGAAAAGCAGAGCCAAACGCGGCTTTCCCACTTCCTTCCGGCCACGCACCTAGTTTGCGTTGCTGGAGGCTGAAGACTGATGACTGTTTTGGGGCCTCTGATTATAAACCCCTATGTGTAGGGTTAGCAGTAAGATTAGGATCTTCTTTGTTGAACCTGCGGAATCTCATGTTATTAAACCTTTCCTCTGCACTCACCACCTGTCTCTCTTTCCCTGGCTCTAAGACCCGGAGCCCAGTTCCCTGTCATCTTGTTTGCCTGTTAATTCCTGTTTCATCAGGCGGAGGACTTGTTCTGGAAATTACGGTTTTGGGAGGGAGGTTCTTTAGCTTCCTCTCTTAGGGTAGGGCAAAGAGTCTTGAAGATTTCAATAATCACACCTTCCCCCTGCGTCCCCCTGCATTTATTTATCCTGTCTCACATGCACCTGACGCCTTTAATTTATAGCTTTGGGCCGCAAGGGATCGTTGCCAGTGTGTGTATTTTGTCTCCAACCGGATCGTTGGATTGGCTGAACTGAGCTCCAAGGCTGCTATACTTTCAAGGAGCTCTAGAATTCTCTGGTTCTGAGAAATTTAAGTGTCCTGACAGAATCATGGTCACTTCATCTTTCTGGGCATCTAGGCCCCTATCGGCATAGCAGGCACTGAATACATGTTAACAATCACTGCCCTTCTGCGGCATTCAGAGTGACTGTCTTAGAAGCTTTCTGGTCAAGCGCTGGGGTAGGCCGTGACATTCCTCCCAGATTAAAGTCAAAGGGCAGACACCATGGTGACCAGTGCCTCCTCCAAACTCCTTCCTGATAGAAGGGTCTGACTGCCACTTCTTAACAACTGTGAAGCCATGATAATAGGCCTAATAAATTTTCCTGCAGTTTCAGGAGGATGTGGTATCTTTCACTTCCTGTCCCAAATTGCTCTGCATTGTTGCGCCATGCAACAGCTGCTTCTTATCAAGGCATTGCCAATCCCAGCTGGTGACCGAGGGCTGCCATTGGGTATGCCACAGTGATGCAGGGATAACTTGCAGAGATGGTGTAGACCCCGAAGTCTCCATTCCTAAGCCGTCTGGACACTGACATCTAAGGCAGGACATTAAAATGTTGGATCACAAAGAGGCCAGCCCCACCATTTCTAGTTTACAGGTGAAACTAGATTCCTGTAGGATGATGAGACGTGCATGCCGCATGCTAGCTCACCGTCAAGTATCACGCATGCTTTCTTATCATTTTCCTTCTTTTATCGAGGGCAGGAAGGAAGGACTAAAGGACATGTGAAGAGCAGGGGAGAAAAGGGTCCGGAATCTCCACCGTGCCCCCGTGGTACTCTGTTTATACCCACTTGACGACACTCTGCTTCCATCATGGGAAAACTTAAACATAGACAAGTTGTCATCGACTTCACTGTAAAAAACCAGGCCACTAATGAAACAGCGGAGGGACTTGGAGAGGGTCCCTGCAGTGTTGGTGCTGCCCTTGTCCTGAATGCACCTTATTCCCTCCGATATTTTAGTGGTCCTATAAAAATGTGTCTAAGTTGTGTCCTGTCTGCATAGGAAGAGAACCAAAATCTGTGAATCAGGGTTCAGTGGATGTATTTTTCTAGACACTTTGAAATAATTTCAGATTTACAGAGAAGTTGTAGAAATAGTAGGAAGAATTCTCATATGCCCTCGACCCAGATTCCCCAAATATTCAAGTTTTGCCACGTTTGCGTCACCAGCCTCTCGCTCGCACCGCGGTGCCCTCAAGTCTGCTCTGGCTTAGGGCAGCCGATGGCTAACGTTTCTGGGATTTGGCGAGTTTGTTGTTTAACTTGGCCTTTGTTAACCGTGTAATTATTTTAGCTTACAATGAAATTATATTACAAGTAAAGAGGCAGATGCCACAGTGACTAATGTCTCCTCCAAATTCCAAACTCCAATTAATACTCAGCACTTAAAATGCCTCTCTTCCTAAGTCCTTTACTAGTCTTGATGCTGTGGAGGTGGTTTCCTTCTCTTCTGGCTGTGAGGGAAGTACAGGATCATGGTGTGCTACTGTGCATTTCTCCCCAACTCCACAGCCAGTGAGCCATGATAGAGACACGTCAGGGCTTGATTTATAGCTTTATTGTTAGTCTAGACTTTAGAAAGCGATGAGACTGTGCTAATAATGCCGAGTAAAGTGTATTGTGTCAGCAGCTGTTACCTTGTACATAGCAACCTCAGGTTGGCTACTGATAGCAGAATTTGGCAAAAATCGCCAAAAGCATTCTGTGAGAATCCATTGATGATGATATGGAATTTACAACAGGGGTGTCCAACCTTTCGGTTTCCCTGGGCCAGACTGGAAGAAGAATTGTCTTGGACCACACATAAAATGTACTAACACTAACAATAGCTGATAAGCTAAACAATAAAAAGCGTAAAAATAATCTCGTAATGTTTTAAGAATTTGTGTTGGGCCATATCCCAAGCCATCCTAGGCTGCAGATGGGACATGCCTGCTTTATACCTTTACCAAGGCCCAATAATAGTGTGGGTTTGGCCAGCTCCAATGCGTGGGCCATGTTTTTGGCTTCCCACCCTTCCTTTCTTCTTGGCATCTTTAGTTCCTCAATGTTCATTGATAAATAACATGGCAAGGAAGTCCAGCCCCTCCCACAGCACTGGTGGTCTACTGGACCTAACACAGTTGGCTCAGTTGACATCTTTTATTTGAAAGGGACTGCTTATGGCTGTGAAGATGGCTCTCCAGTCCCCTATCATTTGTCCAGAGGCTCTTTGTCCTGAGTGGTAGGGACTTGGGTCCATCTTCATTAATCTTTGGATATGCCAAGGTCATCAATGAAACTACAGTTAAAAACATACTTGGAGTGAGTAGCCACAGTAGTCAGTGGCATAGTCAATCATGCATGCATCTAATAACTATTCTGGAAGAAGACCAGATACAAATCAATAAAATACAGTAGATCTTGGATTTTTTCCTCTATTCTGCAAGCTATTACTTTTTCCTGTTGTATGGGGACGCAGTTTTCTTTAAGTGAAGTTTTCACAGAGGTTGAGAGAAGTATGTGAGGGCCAAGAGGAAATTGGTAGCACTTAGTTGTTTCTTAACTTTCAAGTTTCATGTTTCTCTCTCACACATTTAACCCAGTAACCATGAGCTAGGCAGATGCTCCCATCCCGAACTGGGCTGGGCAAATGGTCCCGCTTGTGTCTGTCCCAACAGTGAGGCACCTATGGAAGTCCACTGTCTCTCAAATCCCAGCACAAAGCTGGGTGAGAGGCAGCTGACTGGGTGCAGGGGAGGTGACCAGAACAATAATTTTCTCCCCTTTCCTTACTCAGTGACAAGTAACTGATGGTCTTTTTAATTTCTTTGTGTTTCCTGGAAAGATCATCATCTGCTCACCGAAGTACCCGCGTAATGTTTTATTTGCTGTTTTAAAAGCAAAGAGTTCTCTGGTGGAGGAAAATGGGGAATGATGTCAGCCACACAATTTTCTTCTGAAATTGTGACAAGGAGAGGGGAGACCCACCAGGATCACACACGTGCTATCGCAGCTCCACCATCCCCAGAATTTTACACTTACGTTTCAATTTGTTTGCTGCTATGGGTTGCACAAACTTCCTCAGGGAGCCATTTATTAATACTTCATTCACCGGAGAGAATACAAGCAAAGCAGGCAAAGGTTGCCATGCCTGATGCAACTTCTTTTAGGATTGAATCAAGCGCTGATGTATTAGACTCTGGGGACCATCACAGTTGAAACCACCTCGGAAACCAAAAGAGGGGAGAAGCTCTTCCCTTTTGCCACCAGATCCCTAGGCATCTCTTTCGCTTGGCTGCCTGCTACTTACCACACTTAAATGAGAACACCAGAGGGGAAGAGTGTCAGACAGCTGGCCTAGCACACTGTGGGGACATGTGGACGTTTGAGGAAGAAATACAGGCCCTTCTTTTTCTCCTCTTTCCATCACCACGTATTTGAGACCCTGTCGCATCTCCCCCCCCCCCAACCTCCCCTCCACACCCTCAGATCACCATAACCATTAAACTGTTGGCTGTGTCCATGAGGTTTTGATTCTTTGTTGCTTTCAGCTTTGTGTCCCACAAGTGAGTGAAATCATAGGGTTCTTGGTGTTTTCTCTCTGGCTTATTTCGCTTTGCACGATGGTCCCAGGGTCCATCCATGTTGTCATGAGTGGCCCTACTTCATCGTTTCTTATGGCTGAGTCATATTCCGTCGAGTGTATGTACCACAGCTTCTTTATCCAGTCATCTATCAAAGGACACTTTGACTTGCCCAGCTTCATCTCTGAGGCTGGCGGTGACACTGCCACATCATTCCACCTGTTCGAGCGTTCTAAGGCACTTCCCTCGGGCGGGTGCGGTACGGCGGGGAGATGAGCCTCAGGAACCAGACTCAGTTAGTCATTCAAACACTTGGGAAATGGCTCGAGCTGATGTGCTTCCTTGCAACAACCCAAAGAGAAGAGTTAGGTGTGTGTCTGCCCTGGTGCCCTCTGAAGGACTGCGGGAAGTTACGTCAAGACTCCTGACGTGGCTGGAGGGCCTTCCTGACACTGCCCACATTTTTCACAAAATCTTTGCTCCGCATGTCGGCTGCCATCCTTCTGTGAAAAGGCTGAGGCCCGGAGAAACACCACCGCTGGAGAAAAAGCTCATTTTATCCTTGACGTCGCCAGGCTTCCCAGTGAGAAACAAAAACAACAGTAACCGTTCTTACTGAGTATTGTTTTTACTCAGTCCCATCTTCTAGGCTCTCTTGAAACGGAGGTGGCGTGTTTGCATGGGAAGTTCCAGGCTTAAGGTTTGTTTTCAAAAGAAAGCAGATCTATAGGCTAAGTAGTAACATGTTGGGTCACAAAATACATCATCTTCCAGGAAAGCCCCTTGAACTCAAGCAAGTCTTTCTTTACTCCCCTGTGGTATTTCGCCAGAACTTGTAATCACTGAAAGTTTCTAACCCCTAGACAAATGTCAGGGCATACAGAAAAGAGAAGGTACAGAAACCGACGCGGCAGGCCAGGTGAATAATGGGGGTTTTTGGGTTGTTTCCATAAAGGTAGCCAAACAGATGCTAGCTCTCGTCTCGTTTCCTTGTAAAAGCCAGTTCTGTAGCATCCTGTCGCCTAAGGAATGAGGACGACTTAAGGGGAAAAATTCACTTCGGATTGATTTTTATTTCCAAATTGGTTTTCTAAATGCAAGTGATAATGACCAAAGACTTTTAAAAAACTCATTGCTAAATGATCTCATCTTCCTACCTTGAACACATACCACTTAATTCCAGCCTCTCCCACGGGGCCGCGTGTTTGCTCACATTCCCACATTTCCTCCTGGCCGATTCCACAGGCCACCCTAATACAAGGAAATGGATGAGCCAGGATAGCTGACTTGAATTTTTAAATCATAACAGTTTGTGGTGAGGGTGAAGTAGAGGCCCACCCAACAAAGGAATAATCCCAGTCAGTGGCAATTAGGGGAAGAGCAAAACACAAAACCAAATGGAATTTCTCTGGCTGACCTTATCTCTAGTACAAAGGAGGGAGATCTCACTATCTCTCTCCTCTCTCCCTCCTTCCCTTTCCCCCCTCCACCCTTTCCCCCTCAAAACCTAACAAGGCTGCTAGATAGAAAAGCCAAAGAAACAGAAACTGCTCTCGAGTATTTAGCTGAGGACAGTTCCTTTCAGTAACATATGTGACAGGAGTTAGAGGCCAGGGTACCACTCTCCATCCAGGTTTCCCCAGGGAGACATAAAGGGGCCCCGGAAGGCACTCTCTGGGTGCTCTCCCACCATGTGGCCCGTGCCTCCGGGGCCCCGGAAGGCACTCTCTGGGTGCCCTCCCACCACGGGGCCCGTGCCTCCGGGGCGAGGTCTTTCGGGGGAGACCCAGCCAGCTTCAGCTCTTGAGAAGTACCACGATTTTGTGCTTTTTAAAGTTACGGACCTGAAAAACCGGCCGCATCCTCTGACGAGCTGTTCATTCTTCTACACAAATCAGGGCGGCAAAGCCCTTGGAGGGAATACATGGGAGCGTGGGGCAAGGACAGGACTCAGTGGCTCATCGCGACTTCCTGCTAATCACAGGAACCCCGCAACAGCTCCACGTGTCTCAGAGTTTTGCTGGGAGTGGGGTGGGGGGTGGGAAATTTCCTTTTCAATCCAGCCTCTGATGTCGATGACCAGCCCCTTCCTTCTTCCTATTCCTCCCTACACATCACGTTTGTCTGAGACCCTTGGTGGTCTGTGAACATCGTCATTGTGTTATGCTGCTCGTTGGGCTTTTAGGTGTCCACGTCCAGCGTCCAGCCTCACGTGGTGAGAGAACGTAGTTTTTCTAACCGCATTCCTGTGACACTGACCTAAGTGGGGTGTTCAGCTGCTGAAAGAATTTTAAATGGTGACATATTTATAACCCTGGGCGGGGGCTGGTGAGGGGCCAGGGGACGGGGAGGGAGGGATGAAGTTAATGGAACAAATTTTTTCAACTTTAGGGTTTTCTCCAGCTTTCCCTTAAACTTGTAGTTCTTGTGACTTCTGTGACTAAAAGAATGAACGAAAAGGAAACCGTGGGAAGAAATCTGTAACACCGAGAAGCAAGAATCAGGGCTTTTATGTTTCTGAATCAGATTGCCTCTATTTCCAGGCCCCACCCACCTGGCTGGTGGGAAATGTGGGCTCAGTCATTCTGGGGGCTTCTGTCCCGCCTCGGGGGGCATCCTGGGTGCCGCGGTACCAGGACATGGGGCAGGGGGTGCGTGGAGGAAAGGTTCCGGGAGCTGTGCTGTGGACACTGTCATCGTGGCCAGCACGCCTTCCCTTCCTGCTGCTGTTGAATACTGGTGTTACAGAAAAATTGCCCTGACGTTTGTTTGGTAAGGACCGAAAGGAAGACTTAATTCCAGAGAGTTCTGCAGTGGAGTTCTGTACCAAGGGAGAGAGATTGAACTCAGTTTGAATAGAACAAGGAAATGGGGGATTGAGAGCCCAGGAGCAGGATGAGGGGGTCGGTGGATGGAAAACCAAGAGGACGAGACATCAGGGGTGAGGTGGTGGGGGCGTGTCTGGCCACACCTGCTTGACAGGATTCTTGCTGAAGACAGGCCTGGATGACCAGATGCCAAGGGTGGGATGAGGTATTTGATCAGATATCACGGATGATTAGCTACTGAAGGTGGGGTTCTCGCTAAACTGACTTAACAGGATTCTGGCTAAAACCGGGCCGTGGGCAGCCACTGAAGCCTGAGACCAAGGACTCATTGGCTTAGAGGAGCCTGACCAAAGTTTAGTCACAAATGAGAGTCTTTGTCACTGGTTGCCTGGTGAGCTCGGAACACTCTACTCAGAAGTGACTCAGACATACTCCCTTGTAGTCACTGTATCCCCAGACCCACCTGTGGGACCCTCAACACTGCTCCACAGGCAATTGGCCACCATCCTCAGAGGTGCCCGGGGCCTTCTGTGCTTGCAAACCTCCAAGCCAGCCCCTTCTCCTAGCTTAATGGAATCTCCCCCCCCCCCCCCCCCCCACCATGAGTGCAGAGCCAATGCAGCTCCTCCACCACAGTTTCTCCCATTCCTCTTCCAGACACTCAGTTCTACCCTACTTCAAGGGTCATTAAAACAAAGTATCCAGGAGGACAGACTTTTGGATACCAGCGTGTCGAGCTTTGGGCTCATTACACGAAGGCTTGGTGTCTCGGGATGGAGGGAGTGAAAATGCAACAGGGAGAGCAAAAACATGTCAATAAATTGTCCCTCACCATTACCAGTGGAAAGACTTAAAAATACAATGGTTCTAATTTGGATGTGAGTGCTTTTTCTATTGCAATAGTTTGTGGCACACCTGCAAACACCACTGTAGTGTCTAGATGCTGGTGACAGTATTCCCAAGTGCTGTGTACCCTGCACAACTTGCAAACCGCTGATACTGGACATGTGAAAATGCCTTGTGCTCTGTCAGGAGCATGGTGGGTATGCGACAATTCCTTATTGATTCCAAATTCCATCATCTGATTGAAGGGAAGAGAAGGAAAAAGGAGAATGGACTGTGCCTTGGGGAAGGGGCCGCTCAGCTAAGACAAGGCACGATCATGACCCTCTTATAGGGTTCATCAGAGGATAGGAGAACTGCCAGATAAAATACAGGATACTTCATTAAACTTGAATTTCAGATAAATAATAACAGTTTTCATGTAAGTTTTTACCATACAGTCTCTGGGACATATTATACTAAAATTTCTTCCCATTGTTTTCTAAAATTCACATTTAACCAGATGTCCTCTATCTGCCATTTCTAATCATGGGGTCCTTTTAGAAGAGCATCAGCTTAAGCCATTGATGATACGGACATTAAGCTGGACAGAGGGCGCCGTGCTTGAACTTGCGCCCTCCACCAGACACCACATGGGCGGTCAGACTACATAGCACATCGCCGTCATGTCGCCGGCTCCCGGCCCTGCCCGCCTTCTCTCAGGGCCAAGCTGGAACTGTTACCGTGCTGGTCGGGACGGTGTCCTTGCCCCGAGCAGCGGGCAGCAAGGTGAGGGAGCATGGACGGAAACATTCGTGTTTCCTTGGTAGGCTTCCTGTCACCATCCCGTCCCTGGCCCCGTCTCAGACCTCTGCTCTTCTCTCTTCGTACGCTCTTCGAGAGGACAGGTGTCAATGGTCACACACTCAGCCGTCACCTCTGAGCAGATCTCTGCCTCTGAGGGTCCAGCCGGCAGCCCGTGCCGAGTTCCCCTGGGATTTCTCCCCAGTTTCCTGAATGGCCAACGCAAAGCTCCCAAGCTGGCTACCGGGCCACCTGCTCATACTGGTCTCCGTTGGCCCGAACCCTGGGCCAAGCCCATCGCTTTCTTTCCTGTCCCACAACCATCCGTCTCCCAGTCTCAGCACTTCTCTGTCCCTGTCCCTCACCCAGTGGGACCACACTCACCCAGGTCTACCCCTCACGTCTCGAACCCAGGCGTTCCCTCTCCACATCTGTCTTTTCCATGGCTTCCAGCCTCCTGCACGATGAAACCTCAGCTGCTCTTCTCGGCTTCCACGGCCCTCTATAACAGAGCCCCCCTCTGCCTGCAAGTGCAGATTCCCGTTTCCCAACGTATCCCACACGCGTCGTCCTCAATAACAAGGCCCCGATCTCGCCGCCTCGGGACCCCATAATTCTCACCTCTCTTGTCCCCACTGAGAATGTGCCTGCCCCGGCTGTCTCAATCCTGCCCCTCCTGCACACCCAAAGGTGGCTTCCTTTTCCCTTGTGGAGATTTCTGTGCTTCACCTGGCCTGCCTGGTCTCTCTCAGCAATCAAACTTCACCTTGCAGCAGAGTCGTCGAAGGACCAGGTGCTGACACTGTCTTGGCTTCCTCCAGGAGACTTCTGCCCAAGTTCTGTAGATGGCGATGCCCCTGGCAGAAGCCAAATAGCTGTTATCTGAAAGGACCATGTGAAGCATGGAAGCACAAGCCATGCTGCTTAGTGCCCAGGTGACAAAATGTGACCCAAAATGGAGAGCGTGTTCTCGCCTCTCGAGCCCAAACACCGGCTAGCTGGGCTCAGGAACCCCGGGAGGAAGGTGGCATGCGTCAGCTGGAGCCTCTGGGTGGTGGCGGGAGACCTGTGCCCGCGTCCAGGCAACAGAAAGGTGGGGTCCACAAGCAGATCTGGCAGCAAGGGGCACCACAGGGGCACAAAGGAGTAACTGTCGCGGGGTCTGTGTTCTCGGGGAGGGGCACAGGCTGGTGAAATTCGAGTTCTGTCGGGGAATTTGACCTCATCTGTTCCACAGTCTGGAGGGACCTGGAAACATTTGTGTCACACACAGACACCCCCTCAACCTGTCGGATCACATGGCAACCCACCATTCACGGCTTTCTGCCTCTTGGCTCTGGAAGCTTCTCACACCTCAGGAGCGTGCCGTTCACGTGCATGTCCTCAGCACAGAGCGCACGCGCACAGTAGGCGCTTGGTCCGTGCCCGTGACCGGGATCGCACTGTAGTAGGGCCGTGGAACCTAGTCTCCCCAACTCTAAACGAGCATTGTGGAAAAGCCCCAGAGGAAGAAATAAAAATCAACATGCCTCCAGTGGCAACCACGAGTGCCGATGGCACTGGGGCCCGGGACGTGTCTGGTCTCTTCTGTCACTTTGTCCATTCCTTATGACACAGAAATGCATTTAACCTTCATTCAATGGGCTGCTTGGCCGGGAATAGCCAGCAAATTCAGAGAGGAGAAAAAAATTTTTCATTTCTGTTGGTTGGGGGGTGGTTCTTAACTCTTTTGGAAACCAAAATTTAAATAAAAATGCACATGTACACATATGTTCACCCATGATCCGAGAGGTGGCTCTTTCCACAGTTACCTGGGCCAGGAAGGGGTGACTGGACATTTGCTAAGCAAATGGAGCCACCAGTTAAATCCGCCACCTCAGCTCCACTTGGGGAGCAAAGTTTGGAGATGGTGGGGGGCGGGGAGCGGAGGTGTCTCTTCCCCGCAGAAGCTCAGCCAGCTGCCCTGCGTTAGGAACTCTGGGAGCCCCTGTGACAACCCCGAACCCACCATGTGATATGAAACCTCTGCAGCTGACGGAGTGCGGGGCACCGCTAGCAGCTCCCGCAGTGTATGCTGAGACTGCTCCCCAGTCAGTGTGCTCAGCGGGGTCACAACACAGGGGGACCGCCCCAGCCCCGCGGATCTGCGCCCTGACCCGTTAAGGCGCGGGTAAACCAGCTCCTGGTGACGATCCTGCGTGGGAGCTGGCCTGGGGGCGGGGAGGGCGGAGGCGGCAGTGAATGAAGAGGTGCACCCTGCCCACCCTCCCTCCCCTTCCTTTTTTCTGCCAGAGCCATTGATTTTCTTAACTGCTCCGAAGGCGGCCCACGCTTCCGCCCCTGCGGCCCTCCCACTGCTGATGGGCAGGAACCCAGGCCACGCCTTTTCCAGCTCTGGCTGGCCACAGTCACGACCGGGGTCTCTTCTCAGGCCCTGGGGAGGATTGTTCCCAAAGCCAGGAAAGTAAGGACTGTCAGTCACAGCATTTAAGGAATTTCAGAGCACGTGTTTGGCATTCCGGCTTGCTTTTCTAGTGGTACGGCGTTTGAGAAAAATCCTGGGTTTCCAAATACTGAACTTGGCGGCTTTTGCCTTTAAAAATGGCCTGGTGACACTTTCTCTAGGATCTATGGGGTGTTACCCGTCCATCACAATGGCCCAGAAAGATTCAAGACACCGATGGCACAAGAATATCAGTTCCTGATCTAAGTGGGACTGGCTTAATGGGACCGATTCCCCAGTTACCGCCGAGCAGGTATTTTTGAACACTGTCTACGCAAATGACCTAAAGCTCCGCCGGGCTTGAGTCCTGCCCTCAAAGATGATCCATCCCAGTCTTCAGGGTAGTCCTTGTGCAAAAAGGACTAGACTGGAGAGCAGTGCTGGTCCCTGTCGTAAGAGACGGTCAGAAGATGGACATCTGGGTGTGGAGAGGGAGCAGGCGGTCCCCACAGGCGGGTCTCAGCTCGGGGCCACTTGCAAAGGAACTCTGTTTGCAAGAGCACCTGCAAAACTTTGTGGAAAGGGCACACGGCTGCCCATTTGGACACCAACAGCCCATTTGGACACCCAACAGCCAGGCCCTTTGTGAAGACTGTCACACAGCAGGATGGGGTCACGCGGAGAACTGAACGGTCGGCTCTCCTAGGCCAGCTCCCTTCTGACCCCTGCCAGCCTCCTGCGAAGGGGAAGCCAACCTGAAAAACAGATCCATCGAAAGCTCTGTCACTGTCCTAATGCAGGGTGTGACCTGGTGTGGGGGTGGGGGAGTGGTAATTCCCCACCCACTCACCCACGGGGCAGAGGGCCTGGACCTGGGAGGGAGCCACACAGGCTGTCATTCAGGAGGGCCCTTCAGGGAGACAGGTGCAGCTTGAGCAGCCAGAGCAGCTGGGTAGGTTCTGATTGGGGCAGCTGTGCTGGTGTCTCCATCATTGTCATAGCCATTTCCAAACAGTGAGGGACACCCCATTGGTCCCCAGTGGGGAGCCCGGTGGTATGGGAGCCACCGCAGGCCTGTCACTAGGAAGGTTGTATACCCCGAGCCAGATGGCTTGGAGCAACCACCCTAATACCCTTCAATCAGCAGGTGAACCAGGGCTCATTCCAAGCTTGTCCAACCCCCGGCCTGCAGGCCGTGTGGGGCTCAGGACGGCTTTGAATGTGGCCCAACACACATTCATAAACTTTCTTAAAACATCACCTTTCCTTTTTATTAGTTCATCAGCTATTGTTGGGGTATTATAAGTGTGGCCTAGGACAATTCTTCTTCCACTGTGGACCAGGGAAGCCACAAGGTTGAACACCCCTGGACTTTACAAAGGGAGAGGGTCATGCTCCAAGGTGTTATACACAAGCCTGCCGTGAGGGACAGAAACATTAGAGAGGAGGCAAAAAGGTGCATTTCCAGGAACAAAAGCCAGTGAACTCACAAACGCACACACCCATCTGCATCGCGTGCCGCCTTCCCTCTTGTCAGTTTTCAAATCTTTCCCTCATCGCTGCTCTCCGGGGCGCGTTCCTCACAGATTTCGTAAACCAGTCAAGTTCGCGAGGCCTCCAAAGTAGACATAACGGTGCTCACAGGCCTGCTCCTGCCGAACACCCGTCACCGCATCGGTCCTACTCATTGTGTAAAGTCACTGCCACACACAGCCCCATTTCCTTTCTCCCTCCGTGACGATGAGAGCCCTTTCCTGTGGGAGTCCCCCTGGGCTATGGAAGTCAGGGACTCATCTCCTGACGGGCTGGACGTGGAACAAGAATGGACAGACCAGGAAGAGGTGGAGGTTGGAGGCTACAGGTGCTTAGAAGGGTGGCAATGTCAAGGTCAGGTCCTGCTCTTCCAAGTGTGGGCTGGGGCCCAGCAACGTCAGCAACAGGGAGTTGGTTAAACAGGCAGAATCTCCCAGAGTGCCTGGGTCAGAATCTGCACTTGAACCTGTGAGTGACTGGGTTTGAGAGCAGAGCAATAAGTAACGATCCTCCACTTGCATTCTCTCTCGAAATCCTCAGAACTTCCTCACACCTGACCTCTTTTTCACAGATGAGGAAACTGTGGCTTGGCGAGCTTAAATAGTTTGCCCATGACCACACAGCCACCCTGTGACAAATCATATATTTGAGTCTCAGTTTGGTGGATTTCAAAGTCATTATCTTTTTTACGGCCTATACCTGAAGTCCGATTCAGAGGAAAGATAAGGAAAACCTAGCCACAGGCCACGCTGGCAGATGTGGGATGGCAGGCAGTTAGGCTGTCACCTTAACATCTGTCAGCAGGGGTCCAAGCCCAGTGGCCTAGGAATCAAGGGCAGGACTCCCTTTCTGAAGACCACAGGGAGACAGGCGTGAACAAGCCCGCACCCCAGTTCTCGGTGGTCTGTAGCAGTGACTGGGTCCCCAGACCTAGGCCTGTCCCACCCTGCAGGGGACAGAGGCACAAGCCCCGTGACCAGTACTAAAGCCGACTCAGCAGGCGGCTGGACACTCCCTTCTGGGGCTGCAAGCCGGAGTATCACACTAGTCCTTAAATCCTTCCAGCCGAAAGTCCAACCTGGGCCACAAAGGAAGAGGCAGGGGACGGCAGTCTGGGGAGACAGGCTGTGGGGGTGGGGGTTGGTCCCAGGAGGTGCTGGATGAGAGGGTTGCCAAGTCACAGGCAGCTACTGGGCCTTTGGTCCACTGTGGGGAGCAGCCCCAGGGTCTGACCTCCTGGGCCAGGGAAGGCCTGGCAGGGGTTGTAATGCCCCGTGAGACGTGGACCCCAGATGCTGTAGGAGCCTCCCCACCCTAGTATCATCTCCATGGAGTTCAACAGCCTTCCCAACTTCCTGAAAATGCAGGCTCAGTTTTAAAGTGAGCCCTCCACGCGTCTCTGTTGTTGAGAAAAGGTTACTGAAAAACGCTTTCTTCATTTCTGCTAGGCGGCTAGAGAGCAGCAGAGGGATGGGGGAGAGCCACGTGACAGCCGTTGGGCAAAGCTTTCAGATTCTTCTGTTTCTCTCCCGTGCACCCCGGAGGTCCACCAGGACTTCCGCAATCAAGCAAGGACCCCGTTGCTTAACATTTTGCAAGTCTTCTTTGCAAATGCCAGGAAACGTGCCTCGGGCACAACCACCCCGGCTCAGAGGCTCTTTCCTAAGGCACAGATTGCAACAGCCCAGAGCTGGTCCTTCGGCCCTGGAGGGCCTTCCCGTTGTCCCCCAGCTTGGGTGCTTACACTGGCACTTTCACCCTGGCCACTGCCTTGCTAAGGACTTCTGCTGGTGGATGCGCGCCCCAGCTTGGATTTGCCCCCCAGCCGCTGCGTCCGCAGGCCCACGCCCCCCGTGAACACTGCGGGCATCGTGTCCCCACCCCCCACCCCCCCCCAGAGCAGCCTTTGGCCCACCCGGCTCCTTGCTACCATGGGCTTTCCCACTGCAACTGCTCCCACCCAAGGTGCTCTCTCGGCCAGGCCAAATCTATGTGGAGGGTGACACCCAGCCACGGCCAAAGTCATGTTGCAACAGACCCGTGAACGGGCTGGGTGTTGCGCGGAGGCTGGGGGAGTTGTCATGCTGGTCAATGGGGAGAAAATGTGTGCGTGTGGCACACACGTAAGTTTGTCATAAACGTCACTGATGTACAACACACACGAATGAATTCCACACAACCGATTGATTCTCATTAGGGCTTCCACTGCTTTCTGACACGCTCCTGTCTGTAGGCAACCTGTGGATTGACGACGAGTGTTGTGCTGACCTTGATGTGGGCTGGTACTTTCATTTAATCACGAGCGAGAGGGAAGCAGAACAGTACAGAGCTATGCCAGAATTTTACTCATTGCTCCTTGGTCAGAGAAACTTCCTTGTGGAATGGAGTAATAGTTTTCAAATACTGGAAGAATCTTTTCTCAGTTGTTGGTGCTATCGCCATGGATTGGACACGCAGGTTTTATCTGCATTTCTAACGCCGTCTCCATCACTTTCGTAAGTCTAGGCCAAGGGTCAGTAAACTTTTACTCTCGAGGGGCAGATAACAAATATTGTCAACTGTGTGAGCCGTGCAGCCTCTGTCACAACTACTCGATTGTGCCAATGTGGTGTGAAAGCAGCCAGGGGACAATCCCTGAACGAATGAGCACAGCTGTGTTCCAGTGAAACTTGTACAAAAACAGGCCGGGGCCTAGACTTGGCTGTAGTTTGCCAACCCCTTGTCTGGACTATCAACAAAACAATGAATCAAGCTCTGATTTGTGACGTTTGTTTACCATTCAGCCCCCTGGGGCTGAGTTCAAGCTTTTAACACAAAGTGGAAGGGTCAGGGGAGTGGGGAGGGGGAGGGGAAACAGCAGAGAATGCTTCTCCCTGTATTCGCCTCCTGGGGCGGCCCTCTCGAAATACCACGGGGTGGGGGACCTTGGACCACAGAAATGCATGGGCTCACAGTTGGAGGGGCTGCGAGTCCCAGATCAAGGTGTCAGCAGGGCTGGGTCCTTCTGAGGGCTGTGTGGGGCATCTCTTCCAGGATCTGTCCTGCTTCTGGTTTGCTGGCCATCTCTGGCATTGCTTTGCCTAATGCAGCATCACCTTGATCTGTCCACCTGTTTACACAGTGTCCTCCCTGAGTGCGTGTCTGTGTCCAGATTCTTCCGTTTATAAGGACTCCCGGGCATGTTGGATGAGGGATCCACCCTAATGACCTCATCATAACTAATGACCTCTGCGACAACCCTTTTTCCTTAAGGTCACACTCTGAGACTGGGGATTAGAACTTCAACACGGTGACCCAATTCTCGTCATAAAATCATCATATATATATCTAAATAATTGTAAGTACCCTCTAGAGCACAGACAAAGAAAAAATGCAGCAAATACCATAGGAAGTGATGAGTTTTGAGGATTGATTATCAAATTAATTTAATTTGTTTACTTGTAAGTTCATGAGACATACAAAGGGTCAGACAATTTCGCGGACTCACCTAGAAAAAGTGCTCCATACCTCATTGCTGAATATCACTACGGTCACCTTCAAAGTGCTCCCCTTGGGAGGCTGTGCCCCAACGCCAGCGCCTAGTCCACCTTCAGAGCAGTTCTGGAACTCTTTTTCTGGAATGGCCGTCAGAGCTGTAGCTGTTCCTCAAATCTGATAAATAAGTTTGCGAAGTTGCCACTGTGCCACGTTGGCAGCGCTGTTCAAGCCACTTGATAAGGTTGCTTTGTTCAAGTGAGGCAAGGTCTCTGAAGAACCTCACATCATCATTTCATCTTCTGCCCTTCAGAATGTTCTCAGGCTCACTGAGCCAGAAACCAACCACCTCACCGAAGCTGGTGGCAGTGCACAGGTTGTTATGAGCTCAGTCCTTAGTGAGCACGCAGGAGGCTCATTCTGTAGACCCAGAGATGCCAAAAGCCGTAAGTATTTTAATGGCATTCTCCAAGCTGGCGTATCTCAAAAAGTGATTTTTATTTTCTAGGCTAGGATGGAAATTGAACTCACTATTTGCAGATAGTCTGGAAATCCACTGGAAGCAGCCATCATTTGGCTTCATTTACCACTGAGAGTCACCAGGAATGCCAGGCTCTCAAATTGTTTCTTCTTTATGAGCCATGAAGCAAGAAAAAAAAACAGCTCAAGGGGGGTGGACACATAAATAGAATACGTTCCTCCAAAAAAGCCAAGCTAGAAGATAAAAGAGCAGAACTCAGATATTTCAAATGAGAGGAGATAATAAAACACTAAGCTTAAAACAGCATCCATATGTAGAAAGAAGCGAAGTTGGATTAAGAAAACTGATGTGCCATGTTCCTTGAAGGGAAGCAGAAAATGAAAATACATGTTCTCACACCCCCTCAAAGCAAGCACAGGAGGTTAAGAATACGGGGCTTGGCACATTTAACCCTGCAGTTTAGGAACTTGAATATATTCGAGCTGATTCTCCATTGACGGGAGAAGGAAAGAGAATGATAAAGATGGCTTTATAAAAGAAAATAAAAGGTACCAATTTTCAAGTTGCTGCATTTACCAAAAGAAGAAATGGAATACCCCCAGAGGGTCGAAGGCAGACACATCATGCAGATCTTTGGGAAAGTAGTGATTCGACACTGATTCGTTGAACAGCACACAATGGCCTTATAGGGGACGGCTGGGTGAGTGACAAATGGCCTCCCGTCTGAAACACTTTCCTCTATTTTCCCCCAGAAGAGGACCAGAAGTAAAACATATGCTCCAAAGGTGTCCTACCACAGTTTTAGATATAAGAAGCTCTCAAAATAAAACCTCAGTGGGGAAAACCCAGGTCAAATGACTTAAAGTTCAGCCTATGTTTAAAAAATAAAACCAAATAAAAATAAAATTCCATACTCCAAAGTGCACATCTGGGACAATTTATATTGTGAAAGCCAGGATGTAATGGAAACTCCAAACCCCACTAGCTGCAGAGTTGCCAGCAGACTTCTGTGAGAGAGCCATGCAGACACACACCCCCGTGGTCCTCTGATGGGACCTCTAGGAGACACTACATCCTTGATTGGGACTAATTAGAAATAGCAATTTTCCTTCAAAGAACCGAGAAGTTAAAAAGGAGGTGTCTGCCCTTTGCCTTACGATAGAGTATTTATTTTCTACATTGGCGGAAGGGGAGACGTGTAAGCCACTGTGGTTGTTACGTTGGGTGGCCTCCAATGACCTATGCTTTCTGATATTCACAACTTTGTGTAGATTCCTCCCACACTGACTCTGCATCCAGCCATGTGACTTGCCTTGACCAGTGAAGACTGACAAGGATGACACAAGCAGAGGCTTGTCCTTTTGGCAGGAATCCTTGCTTGTTCTTGGAGGCCTGGGCCACCATGTGAAGAAGTTCATCTATCCTACTGATGAGCGGGGGTGGAGAGACAAATGCCTAACAGCACCCTTATCTCCCAAGCCATCCTAGCAGAGGCACCAGACTTGTAAGTGAAAAAGTCATCTTGGATGCTTCGGCCCCAGTAGACACCCAGGAATAGAACTGTCCAGATAAGGTCAGCCCAGATTGTTAACCAATAATTTGTTACTGCTTTAAGCTACTATGTTTGCAGGAGTGTGTAATTTAGCAATAGATACCAGGAAGAGCTTTGTATTAAAGGAATTCTAGTCTGATGCTTATGACCTTGGGGATCAGAAAGACGTTAGTTCAAATCTTATAATCATTATTTACTAGGTGTGTGACTGGGGGTAGTTTCTTTAACCTTTCTTCATCTTTTTAATGATAAAGTGGGTCCCGATTGGTTGCTCCCCAACTGTAGCACCTAAGCTTTTCTCTTTTGGAAAACCAATTTTTCCATAGCTCCAGAGGTTGACCAAGAGACCTAGAAAAGGCCAATTAGTGAATTCCACTACCTGACCACAACAAAATGGGTAGACTTACGTCCTAACCTGGTCTACTCAGAATGTGTCTCAAGACTTCAGTCAGACGTGAATAATATTTCTTGTTCTGGAAGCTAGTCTGAGAGCGAAACCAACACACAGCAGGGAAACATTCAGCAAATGGAAATCGTGGAGTAAAGGAGCTTGAACCTGACCAAAATGCTCCTGAAGCAAGGACCTACCGTGGAAATTTTAAGGAATGTGAGTCAACACATTGCCTTCATTGTTGGAATTAGTTCAAGTAAGGGTTTATTTCTTGCAACCCAAAGCATTTTAGGTAAAACAGTGGGTACCTAGTGTTATGTTTTTTTGTTTTTTTTTTTTTCAGTTGACACCTCTTTCTTCTCCTCAAAATACAGGCTCTGGTACAAATAAGGCCTCCGTTTTTATGAGCTGGTAATCTATACCAGATCTTTTATTAAAAAATCCTAAGCATGTAATTCTTTAACATAACAGTATCACACTCAAGCACAGTAGATGACATTTTAGGTGAAACATTGCTGTCCATCTCGTGTGAGACACTCACGTACGTGGTCTGGCGTTCCTTCTGCCAGACCCTGTATGTACTGCTCCCCTTCTTTGTAGGAATTGATCTTCCCCACCAAAAAGACATGGTTCTAAGTGAAGCTACCAATTAAAGTATGCACTACCACCCCCTCCCAACCCAATGGGACATGGGAAGTCCAACCAGAACAATTAGAGCCTTTCCGTGATTTTAGGGACTGAGGAAGAGGGACTGTCCCTCTCTGGGAGTGAGGCTGAGATGCTGAGAACCAACTAGAGCACCACTTTCAGTTTTGAGAAGACAACTCCTGGGAAGAAAAATCCAACTGAGAAACGAAAGGAGAGTCCTGGAAGAGGCAGGACCCTGGTTCCAAATGACGCTGAGGTCTCTCCACCCCAACCTTCAATGAACCGACACCGTGAGCCAATGAATCCCACACCCCTCATTCCTGCATCTTGGGTTGAAGAGTGATGCTTTTGATTTTCTGACCCAGACTCCTGGTCTTGTCTTTCTAAACTGAAACCATCTCTCCGAAGCTCCCAGAGACAAGCCACAGAACTCTCTAGGCCTCTGTGTGCTCCTCTCAAAAATGAAGGTGTTGAATGGAACTTTATATGAGTTTCCCCTGGCTCTAGTGTGCCCCAGAGGGCCCCACTCCCAAGTCTGCTGTAGGCCTCCAGCAAGGATGGTAACAGTACTCACTTGGACTACATGTAACTTTTTCACACACCTTTCTCTCGTTACCACGTCCCCCTTTTTACACACAAAGGTTGATTAATAAAGTTAACCGTGTTTCTTCAGCATGTGCATAACAACATGCACAGCTTCCCTTTATTGGGTGCCCTCTTGATACCAGGTTAGGTGTTTCATATATTGTTTCCAATCCTTGTAGCCTACTTGTAGCAGGATTCTCTAGGTGGTGACTAAAAATGAAAGCAAATTTACAGTCAACCCCTCACATTCAGGACTCCGGGTCCTTGTTTGTGCTTTCCAGTGGGTCTCTTCTCAAAATATTTCTGAGAGTCCCCTGGTGTGAGTCCCAAGGCAATTGTCATACGAATTTGCCTCCGGTTCCACTAGTGAAAGGTTCACAACTTTCTTCTTGTGTCTTTTTATGAGTCCTCAAAGGGGAAGGGATCCCCAACTGGAAACTATGCCCCAATACTCATCAACAATAGAGTGAATGAAAATGGTGTGGTATGCTTACTTAGTGGAATACTAAGCAGTGATGAGAGTGAATGAATGGCATCTGCCTGTGCACAGTGATATAGATATACAGCACAAATACAACTTTGGATAAGAAAAGCAAGACACAAAAGAAAAAATGAGAATGATCTCATTTATATAAAGATCAAAATCCATAGGATACAGCCATCCCATTTCTGGGTATACATCCAAAGGAAATGAAATCATCATCTAAAAGAAATAGCTGCACCCCCTTATTCATTGCAGCATTATTCACAGTAGCCAAGAGATGGAAACAATCAAAGTGTTCATAGACAGAAGAATGGATAAACACAGTGTGGTATACATATATACATTGAAATATTATTCAGCCATAAAAAGGAAGAAAAACCCTTCCATCTGTGACAATGTGGATGGGCCTTGAAGGCATTAAGCAAAGTGAAATAAGTCAGACAGAGAAAGACAAATACTGTATGATCTCAGTTATATGTGGAATATAACAAAAAAGCCAAACTCATAGAACCAGAGAGCAGAATAGTGGTTGCCAAGGGCTGGGGGGTAGAGAAAATGGGGAGATGTTGGTCACAGGATGCAAACACCCAGAAGATCCAGTTATAAAAGGAATTATTTGCGGGGATCTAATGTGCAGCACGATGACTATAGTTAACAATATTGTGTTATATGCTTGAAAGTTGCTATGAGAGTAGATTTTAAATGGCCTGACCAGGACAGCAAAAACAAAATGATACTTATATCAGGGGAAAGATATGTTAGCTAACCTTATTGTGGTGAACATTTTTCAATTATACATCTATCACATTATCACATTGTCTACTTTCAATTTATAAAATGTTACGTATCAATAATATCGCAGTAAAACTGTGCGAGGGGAATTCTGTTAAAGTGGTTAATGATTCAAAATAATAGACATGTTAACATTTTATTTTATATTAAAACCTAAAAAAAGTACATATGTACACAAATATTTTTATGTTGGGCTAAGAAAACCTTTATTTTTTTTTTTAATGTGGATCCACTCACAGATGTTTTAAGTTGTATTTTCTTTTTCTTTATGCTCCAACCATAACCATAATGCATTATTTTACTGGGTTCTTAAAAGCTCAACAAAAGTTTAAGGATAGGATACTTGCAAAGCAATCTTAGTGTAGTATCCCTTGAGATTTCTATTCTTTTCCCTCCATCTTTTATGCTTGACTCACCTAAACTTACCTTGACAGCCATTTTTAGCAACTGTCTTTATCTTAAATTTCATAAAAAGCTCTCTCTTTTTTCTCATATATTTCATTGGTTGACCAAAAAAAAATTTTGACTCAATAAAGCACTCAGAATAATGGGGTAAGGGGAGATCAAAGTCAAGCAAAATGAACCCAAGGCAGGGTAGTGGGGACCTTGAGAAGGGGTGACAGGAAGTGGGCAAAAGTGGTACTTTGGGTGCTGGGTACATTTTGATTCTTGACACTGGTCAGGGGTTTGGATCAGTTTGTACATGTTCGTTAAACTTGACACTTGTGGCTTGGGAGTGTTTCTTTGACACATTCCAATATGGAAGTTTTAAAAGGAAGGAAAGGGGACAAACTATCCTGGTGCTTTGGCCACTGCTGCATTTGGGCCAACTGGTCTACCCCAGACCACAGAAGTGCTGGTCCCCTCTGCCTGGTCCCTCTGATTCCACTGCTTTCTGAAGGCCTCATGCTCCCTGCTTGCTGCCCACCAGGTCTCACTCTCTGTCCACCGAGCAGGGAAAGGCCCCTCCCTCTCCATGTGCCCAGTTCTTTTGCTACAGGGGCAGGGACCTCTCGTGCTGCAGTGACTCCAGTTTCACCACCAACTCTCTGAGACAGCTCTCCTCGGGAGAGTTTATTACGTTTCCAGTAATAAAGAGCTCGGCTTTCAGCACTGCTCCTCTTGCCCCGGGTTGTCGGCACCGTGGCTGGGAGTCAGTTCAATGAGAGCCATATGGCGTAATGGTTAAGAGCGCGGCTCCAGACGACCTGGCTCTCAGCCTCAGCTCCTCCACCTCCCAGCTGTACGACTCTGGGCAACTTCCTTCAACTCCCTGCGCCTCAGTTTCCTAAATTGAGAAACTGGCCTTCTTCCTGGGGATTAGGTAGACGAAAGGGGTCTATACACAGGTCAATTGCTTAGGACAGTGTCTGCCACATTGTAAAATGATTTCAACCTATTTTAGCAATAACTGTCATTTGTCCCACCTGCAACCTGGCTTTTATTGCTCGTCCTGCTCCACGGTCCATCAGCCTGTTTATTTCTGAACCCTGCTTGTGGGTGGAGTTCATATTCTTTCCCAAAAAACTTAAGCCCATGCCAATCAGAAGATGGGGCTGAACCTCCATCTAAGTGTCCCCTAAGCTTCCATGCCAGTTGGAGGGGCTTTATCTACATAAAGTACATAAACCACTTCCAGTTGGGGTCACCTAACTCTAACTGCTGACATGGCTATGTCTTAGGTCTGAGCCAACCAGGATGCCATCAAATTCTGGATCACCCCATGGAATAGGTAACATGAGTCCTACAGTGCAAATGAGGAAGCTGGAGCTCAGAGAGGTTAAGCGACTTATCCAAGCTGACGTGGCCAGTACTAGCTGCATTCCAGCCTGGCTTTTCTTGACTCTAAAACCCAGACCTTGCAATTTGGTTCACATCAGTATGAATTCTGGAGGGGATAGATGTGTCCATCATCAATCATATTATTAGCATAGACTATCTGGAATGGCCTAAGTTTCCAAATAAATGATACTTTTAAAAGAGAGGTTAATCCAGGGACTTAGGAAGTCATCTCCCGAGGGCCAATGAAGGGTCCATTTCTTTGGAATGTGCAAGGTTTGAACACTCCAAACTAGCTGAACCAACCCTTTATTGCAAGTGCCCTTTAAACTTCAGATGAGAAAACTGATGTTGAGAGAAGTGAACCAAACTGCAAGGTTAGACACTGGCGAATGGAGGACCCAGGATTCTATTCCAAGTCCATCTGGCTTCAGAGCCCATAGGTATGCCCTTTGACTCTACTACTGCCCGATTCGTGTGCTCTTGGCCTCAAGAAGGAAGGCTGTTATAAAGCCTGTGCATGATTCTGTGCCCCTTCCTTCAGTGAGGAGAGAATGGAAAGCCAGGCTGAGCTAGATGGACCCAGACTGTCAACCTGGGGCAGTCAGTACGTGGCATTAATGACCTGTGTCTTCTCCCAGGCTGGGGAAGTCCCAGAGGAAGGTGGAAGCAGGCCTCGCTGTCCCCTAGCCCTGACACATGTAGTAGGAATTCAAGTTATTGTCTAGCTACGCTGAATGTCTTGCTGATGGTCAGTTTGAAGAGTCATCTTCCGAGGTGCAAGACAGAATATGTAATTCATGTGATTGACCATCAAAATTAGAAAACAGCAAAATTTAGGGCCAAAATTCATTTATACATAAAAACATCGTGGTTAACTTTGGGCCACTGCCGAAAAAAGAAACAAGGTAGATAGACAATTTTCAAACAGTTAAACACATGGAACTTCTACACATCTCCAGCATGTATCAGAAACGTATATAATCCATCAGTATGCATCCAGTCCAGCAAGATAGTAAAGGTGGTTCAGAGGAGAAGTCAAGGCACAGAGGTTTATGTGGTTCGTCAAGAGAAGTATGTCATAGTAAGTTTTCTAAGGTAGAGACCACACTGATTAATTACGTACAGGACAATAAAACTATAAGCACTGGGGTTATCTTCTCTACCAATCAGAAACTATTTGTACCTCTAATGAGCAAAAGTCTCTAAGTTAATATGTCCCTTCCCAACATTCAAACCCTAATTAAGAGTAAATAATAATTCAAGTAAAAGAACATTCTCGAGAGAATTAAATGACCTTTGGGTGGGCTTGTTAGACAGTGTCGCACGATGACATAAACATTTTTAGATAATTTTTAAAAATAATAGATAAGATTAAAAAAATGTAAAATTAGCTTAGAGTCTTACATCAACAGATAACAATACAGTTGATCTCTTCAGTCTTCATCTTAGGTCTAAAGCAATTGGCAAGCAACAATTTGTCATTTCCCAAGCTTACCTGATAGACTTACATTACAAACAGAATTTCATTTTCCGTACTGTGGGTGTAATGTTGAGATGTAATGTATTAAAAGACTATTTCCAAAGCAAATACAGGCATGCCAGGGAAAAACAGGGATTATCAGAAGAATATCAGCTAAAGCTCTATCAAAAATAGAACCCTCTACAAATACAAATCCCCTAGTATTATAGTTAACTATTTGTTTAAACACATTTAATCCACCAAAGATAGTGTTTTGATTGAGCCACTTGTCCTTATGAATAAATGGTAATGGGCTTGAATTTCCGCAACACATTTTAGACTCTTTAGAGTCCAATAATTGTGTTTTTTTTTTTTTTTTTTTTATAATTCAGCAGAGGCTGTGCAGAAGTTTGTTTTTCACTATGCATGAAAAAATACTGAGAAGCGTAGTAGCAGCAATCAGGTTTAGAAAGGGAACTGAGGAAAGAATATTGCAGCTAATTATTAACTTTTAAAATATTGCAAACCCTCTAGAAGCATCTATTTACATAAAATCAATGCAGTAATTAGAGATTATTCTTATCTCTTCATTAACATAAGTCCCTGAGCACATCTCTATTCGTCCCTTAGTGCTAGTCCGTCATCTGGCTTCATCTGAAACACCTGGAAAAGCTTTAAAAATAGAAACGTATCACCCTCCCCCCCACCCCCACCCCCAGAGATACTGATGCAGGGGATAGAGTCCAGGATCATGCATGGGGAAACTCCACCATTGGTTCTGATGTGCACCCCAGCTTGGTGACCACAAACCAACAAAGGTGGTCTCCCCTGCTGGCCTATTTCATATGAAAGTGCAGCCTTAGAATTATTGGCTGTGCGAGTCTAATACAAACTTAGAAAGCCTGTTGCCTGTTACAGCAATTCTAAGTAAATGATATGTAGATAGATAATAAATACACTGATCCTATAATTCTGACTTTTAAGTAAAGTGGACTGGACTTAGACCCCACATAGTTCTCATTGATGAGCTTTTGTTCTGTCATTAATCTTGCATTTCCCAGCAGGAGCCCGGGTTCACTCTACCCTATTAAGTGCTGAAAACTGAAGCCAAAACCAAGGGTTGGCAAGTGATAGCCCATGGGCCAAATTTATCCCTCTGCCTGTTTTGTAAATAAAGTTTTATTGAAACACAGCCATGCTCACTTATTTACGTATTGTCTATGGCTGCTTTCTCACCTAAAGGGCAGAAGTGAGTGACTGGAATAGGGACCATGTGGCCTGCAGGGCCTAAAATATTTACTTCCTGGCCCTTTACAGAAAAGTTTGCTGACTTCTGGCTCAAGTGTTCACATACCTTGATAAAAATATTGTTTTTTTCCACAATGAAAAATAAAGAACTTGAATCTAAAAATTTTTTAATGGGCAAAAGATTTGAACACATACTTTATCAGAGAAGATGTATGAACAGCAAATAAGGACATGAAAAGACGTTCACCACCATGAACCATTGGGAAAATGCACATTGAGACTGCAATGACATGTCACTGCACACTTAGTAAAATGGTTAAAGGTAAAAAGACTGACCGCACCAAGTGACGGCAAGGATGCAGAGGAACTAGAACTCTCACACATTGATGTGAGGATGCAAAATGGAACAAGCCCTTTGGAAAAACATTTTGGACTTTGTTTTTTAAAAAGTGAAACCTACACCAACTATATGATCCTGCCATTCTTCCCAGAAATATTTACTCATAAGAGATAAAAGCGTATGTCCCTACCAAGACTTGTACATAATTGTTATAGCATCTTTATTTTTAATAGCCCCAAACTGGAAACAACCTAAATGGTTATCTTCGGGTGAATAAATCAACAAACTAGTTTGTACTCATACTTAGCGATGTACACGAATGAGCTAGTGATGCATGCAACAGCATGGATGAATCTCAAAATAATTATACTAAGTGAAAGAAGCCAACCCAAAATACATGTTGAAAAGGCAAACTATGGAGATAAACAGCAGAGCAGTGGTACCCAGGACCGCGGCATGGAGAAGATGACCCACGCAAAGAGGCAGGAGGGAACTTTCTCTGGTGATGGACTTGTTCTCGTCTGTATCTTGACTGTGGTGGTGGTTACACAACTATATCCACTTGCCAAAACTTACCCAACTAGTCTCTTTAAAAAGTTGAATTTTTCTACAACATGTAAATTATACTACAATAAGATCGACTTTAAAAAAGGACGCAGGAGCCAGTTGGGACAAACTTGGGACAATCTGAACATCAAAAATAATAATATAACAATAATAATAATCTATTGAGTAAAAAAAGAAATGTCTATTCTATATGGAGATAAATAAGTAAATAAACAAATAGAAGGGGAATTTCATGGTCACAGGAAAAGGCCAATTCATAAATGTGAAAAATAAAGTTAAAATATAAGCACTTAATTACTACTTTAAAAATAATTAACAGACTCAAGAATTGTCAGCGAATGCTAAAACTAATGCATAAAAGTTTATTGAGAAACTGAATACTTGTATGGTTTCAAATTTATTACCCACAAGATACTTATTAATTACAAGGGGAAAAATAACTTTACAGCAGCGAAATCTGGTAGACAAATGCCTTAATGAAGTGATGAAAAATCACCTGTCAGGAGACAAACTGGCATCATATACACTAAGATGTAAAACACTAAGGACACAACAACACTTCTGTGGTTTTCCTATTAAATGTGCAAAATCCAAATGGAAGCCTGACAAATAGACAAATCAAAATTAAGGATCATTCTGCAAAATAGCTGGTCTGTAGAAAACAAAATTGTCAGAATAGTAGATTTTTTTTTTAAATAAAAAACTAGTCCAAATTAAAGGATGTAAGGAGACATGAGAACTACCGTATTTTACCATGTATAATGAGCACTTTTTTGGCCAATTTGTGAGGGAAAAATAAGGATGTGCATTATACATGGGTAGTACTGATTCTGCATCTATATAAATGTTTTTAATGCTTTTATTTATGCTTATGAGTTAAATGTATAACTCTAAGAAATCAGTAACATCTGCATGGAAAATAACACACTGGAATATGATAATCATTTTTTTAATAAAAAAATTTTATTCATAAAATATCTTGTACCTTGTATCTGTTCTTGTGTTTTGTAATTATTTATTACCTAAAATTTCCTGTAGCACAATATGTTAAAAAATAAATGCTAAAATTTCTTTGTAATACAGAAAACAGGTACCTAAATATAAAGAAATAAAAATTTGAATTTAAAAATTAAAACAAAAGATTTTTTCCCTCTGAAAGTCTGGACCAAAAATGTGGGTGCACATTGTACATAGGAGTGCATTGTACACGGGAGCGCATTGTACATGGGAGCGCATTGTACATGGGAGCGCATTGTACACGGGAGTGCATTGTACACGGGAGGGCACTGTACACGGGAGCGCATCATACACGGGAGTGCATTGTACACGGGAGCGCATTGTACACGGGAGCGCATTGTACA
>PVJL010003049.1:0-12500 GCA_004026885.1 Lyroderma lyra
GTCTTGTTGATAATAGCCATTCTCACAGGTGTGAGGTGGTATCTCATTGTGGTTTTGATTTGCATTTCCCTGATAGCTAATGAGGATGAGCATTTTTTCATATGTCTGTTGGCCATTTGTATTTCCTCATGGGAGAAGTGTCTGTTTAGTTCTTCTGCCCACTTTTTAATTGGGTTGTTTGTTTTTTTGTTGTTAAGTAACTAGCGTCTTTATAACCTTGCTTCATAGGAGCAACAACCAAAATTATCAACAAAGTTGGTTTTTTATCTCACACCTTCCAAAGCTCACACAAGTGCATGTTATTAATGGAATTTAATTTCATATTCTGAACTCTAGCTTCAAGGGAGTCTTGGGAATATTTTCAGATTTCTAGTTTCTAAAGTAGAGGGAAGTAAATGAAAAATGATGGAATGGATGGTGAGTGTGAATTCACAGTATAAAATAATCATCTTCATGATGATGATGGGGATAATCATGAGTACCAAATAATACAAAACACACAATATGATCCATATATAATGCAACTATTCACTCATTATACAAGTAAAAAAAGCACTTAACTTCTCACTTAAAGGTAAACCCTTGGCTCATAATGGCGGATCTATCTCTGAGTAATGTTCATTTCCCTTTCTCTGCAATCACAATCTTACTTTAATAGTCTATAAACTAAGGATAAATTGTAAATTTATACTTGTGCTATAAAAAGTTTTCCCTTTTCAATAGGGTGGAAAGGGAAAATTTAAATAGGTCAATATATATAAATATACATAGAAGAAAGAAAAACATTAGCAAATGAAATCTATTACTGTAACTAATCACAAGACCATAATTGATATTTCGAGCTTTCCTCCTTCACTGTGCCTTAACACTGATCCATGTTCCCTTAGCACTTCAGCTAGTCGAGTTCTTTTCTGAATGAAGAATGAGTCAATCCTTCTTTCTTGAGGGGATACGACTCCTTGAATGTCCTGCCAGTATTGCTCTAGGATTCCAATCAACTTTATGATTGGACATAGAAATGTTAGGGGCATCCCCAAATAATTCCTTGGATGTAGACACAAACTTTCTTGCCTCATTGTCTGTCACATTACCCCTTGTTGATTAAGGTCAAACATGCCAGTTAATGAATTACCAACATTTTGCCTATTGGTCCAGTGACAAGAGGAAATGAAAATGGCAGTCTTGACATTCAGTTCACTTTTATATGCCTCCCTTGGTAGAATCATTCTCTCCTTAGAAACTAATACCTCTAAAACAGCAGAGCTCAAAATTGCAGTTATGGGATGGGAAGCAAAAATTTTGCAGGTGGGTCATTGGGTATAATAGTACATGCCATCACAAACTTACTTCTATCTCTTGGTTTCTAAATTTGTGCCTTCTGGTTATGGATTATGGATGTAACAGATTTAGAGCATATTCCACATCATATAGTCTAGCATTAAGCTTGTAGATTGTCATCCTTCAATTTGTGCCACAATTAAGTCTTCAATATGCCAATCCCAAAATTCTGTAAGTCCAGCTGCTTCCAAATTATGGGGTACATGGAAAGATCAATGAATCTCTGGGGCATCAACCCCCCTTTTCACTTCTTTTTACTGGTTGTAAAGTAAAACCATGGCTGCTGGGCTTGTAGATGCAGGTCAGGTAGGAAAGGCAAATTCTTTCTATTCTCTTACAGTGAGGAGTAATTTCTATTCCCTCTTTGGGGGATGTGTCCCATGTTATCAATTAATAGAAACTGGCTCCCTATTGGATGCTTAACATTTATTTCTGCTGTTGGAGACAGAGTCATTATTCGTTTCCAGAACAGCTTTGAGAAGGATAAATCTTTATGACTGAATGTGTACATGACATCAAGCTATGCCACCATGGCCAATTTGTTCATGGGTGCTTTGAACTAGCCCTTGAGTAGCAATGGGGAAAAGCCTATTGAGAAAAAAGGTTTGATGAGGTCTCATTAAAGTGCCCTCATTTCTTTGCAGTGGATATCCTTTAATGGGATAAGGAATACAAATATTCTCAAGTACTGGGCAAATTTGAGATGTACATCCTCATATCTTTCCTAGATGCCCTCCTTCTTTCATTCAAAAACAAAAAAAATTTTCTTGAGAGTGTATTACATGGAAGCAAAATAAGAGATAACAAAAAGGCCCAAGGAGTTATGTTGAAGGTGGGCCAGGATGATCTTGCATGTTGCCTTCTGTGATCGATGCTGATGCTGATGTCTGACCAGTTTCTCGCCTCTGGATTGTCTTGTTCCTCGAAGGTCCATAGAACATGCCATGCCTGTTTGTGAAATATCTTAAATGTTTTGGATTTGGAATCTGGAACTAAAGTGAATACTTCCATTTACTTCTGAAAAAATATAATTTTCTATTTAGTCTTTTTAAAAAGAATCATTGGAAAGCTTTGCAAAAGCCAATTTTACTAGGCATTAAAAAATAATAGTAATAAGAAAAGTGCAATTCTGATGAACTAAAACAAAGAAATTCATAAGATATAAAATATCATGTCTTAACAGATTGATTTAACATGCAGAGGTAAGACATTTAGCAAAATTTTATTGGGGTTTATATTAAATCCTTGTTTAAAACTGAAACCTTCAGTGGAGTCATCACTAAGGATGGATATGTCCATCCCGGATTTTCACTGTAGCCAATGAAAATAAGAAGAACTTTCTATACTTACTGATTACCCACTTAGAATGTGAGAGGTTGCATTTACAGTAACTGGAAGATGACATAGAGATATGATTGTTGGATTTACCAAGGTTTATGAAAGGGAAAAACACTATTTATGGTTTCTACACTTATATTATGCTGTCAACAGAAATATGCAAACTTGCAAATCTCACATCTAAACTTGATTCTTAGCAATTCATATCTTTATATGTTAATAGCATAGTAGTTCTATGGATTTGTTCCAACAAATCAAGTGTTTCATGATGTTTTATTCTTATTACCCTTGGACAGAGTTGGCTTACGTTAATGAGGTTTTGGGAATGGGATCATCACAGTGCCTTGAAACTGTTCTCAAAGTACTGTCTGAACCACTGAGCTCTTGTCTTGAGAATGTATCATAAAGTTATTAAAGCAACTGCCATAAATTATTGGGGACTATCATAAAGAATGTGGCATATTTAGATGCTGGAACAAAACTGAAAGCAAAACAAATGCTAAAGTTCCTAAGGAAGCCTGGAAGCAGATAGATTTTGCATGCATAAAGTGGAATGATAAAAGAATTGGGAGAGGCCTTTGCAGTAGACACCTGGTATAGTTGTGGAAACTTGTCCTAAGGAAATAATGCAAGAGAGACTGAGAAGAAAACTACTCTCATGTAAATGTTTCTTGTAGCTTTATTTATATTAGCAAAAAATATAATGTTCTTTATTAAATCTTAACCTGGTTCATAACTGCTGTGACCTTTATCTGAATGTCCCCTAGGCGTCTAATTTCCCCTAACACCCCAGCCAGTGATGTTCAAAACTGAATAATCATTCGTGAATATGCCCCTACCCTGTTCCATAAACTATGCTTTATGCATTCCTGTTCCAGGATAATGGGTTCATTGTTGATCCCTCCAGTCACTAGCCAAATAGACTCAGATCTGCCTTCACAATGCTCTTTTCCAGCCATCCCCATTTCCATGGTGCTCTAAGTTTACTGCTTCCCCATGTTTTTTCTACCCTTTTACAATAACCTGCTACTTTGCCTTTCTGCCATTAAGATTCCAAAACTTTCCACTTCCCTTTCTCTAACCTTAACCTCAGCTGTCCTCTACATGTTACCACAAGTTCTTAGATTCCATCACTTCACTAATATTAAATTCTATGTGCCTGCAAAATAAACTCCAAATTCCTAAGAATTGGGATATTGAAATAAACATCCCAATGAAATTCATCATCCCTTATTTTCTACCTTAGTCCTCATCTACCTGTGTAGCTCTGTGGTTCCATGGATCCAGACCTGGCTCCCAGTGAAAACTCCATCTTCACCCCAAAACATTTCCTTAAGGGCTCATCTTCTTTTCCCCCACTTTTCATATTCTTATGTAATTATTATGATTAAGCATTTAATCTCAAACTACAGCAAGTTAACTGTTCACAGATCTCTGTTTTCCTTAGTAGATTATAAACTCATTGAAGTCGATGATCCTATGTATCTTTGATCTTATACCTATTTATTGCTCAAGTAATTGTCAGTCTTTTGCTTATAATAGATCTCAGTTATTTGTTGCATCATTGCATGAAATATTTTAACGAATATCTAATTTGATATGATTATTAAATACAGCATTATACAATGTAAACTAAGAGATTCAAACTGAATATTCACATGTATACTTAAGTAATTCAGTTGAGGTTGGTGTCAACATTTATTATGAACAAGCTATATGCTAAGCATTGATCTAGTCCTGATCTGTTGGGTGAATTCAAGTGCTGATTCGAATGTATGTAATTGTGAGTCTACTACATCCCGGGCTCTGTATTGAGAGCTAGAAAGATGATTAAGGAACAGTTCTGTAATCACTGATCTTGCAGTACAGTTTGGGAGAAGGACAATAAAATTACCAATTTTAATATTACACAACAGGTACCATAATGGAGGAAGAGAGAAGATGTTTGGAATGTTAAGGGAAAGCTTGTTCAGGGAAGGCTGCTTATTCCAGGGAGACACTGGTGCTTGAGTTTTATGAGTTAAATAAATATGGCTTGATGGAAGAAAATGTGTGTGTGTATGCATGTGTTGGTGGAAGTTGAGGGAGTTGGTGATGAAAGGAAGAGTCTCGAAAGAGAAATGGGTTAGGAAATGGAGTAGTGGAACTTTTCCTATTAATCTAAGAGTTTGAATTTTTTTCAGAAGAAAATGAGAAGGCACTGAAAATTTTGAATAGGCACATAGCATAATTAGAATACTTAGAAAATACATTCTAGGCACTTCATGTACATTATCTCTTCTTACCAGATAGGTGGTATTAATCCCTGGTTCACAAAAGAGGAAAATGAACCATCTCTTTTTGTCATTCCTCTCAGAGCTGACTATCTTTCATCATTTATCTTTCTGCTTTCATGTTGCCTTCTAAAAAGAGAATTCTCTGGCAACCTGTTTAAATCGTCTTCCTTAGGTGAAAAATAGAACCAGGAATGCTGGAAAGAAAAGGATGTGGGATTTTAAATAGGTTGGCCAACCAAGGCGTTATTGAGAAGTTGATATTTGGGAAACTTTAAAGATGATATGGGAATGAGTCATGAAGATGTCTTGGGGAAGAGCATCTGAGGCAGTAGTGTAAGCCAGTGCTAAGGCCCTGGGGCAGGAGCATGTTTCACTTGTTAGGGAACAGCAAAGAAAATGGAGCTAGAATATATTCCATTTTCCCTTAACAGAATACCTGTAGACAAGGTACACAATAAATATGAGTATTTGTTGACAATATCAATAAGTAAATAAAGACAGGTCATGTATCAGGTTCTCAACTGGTTTGCTCTCTCCCAAGCCGTATATACCTTTTCCATTATATTACCCTGACTTTTGATACTTGACTCCTAGATGGCTGAGATCATTTAAACAGTGTTGACAAAGAATCTCTATGAATGAGTATCCATTAAGGATTTTGTACAAACCCATCTATACTCTATGTGTGGATGTGTGCACCATCTCTGCAGACAAATGCTCTTGCATGCGTTTGTATGAGAAGCAACAGTGACACTCAGTGGTTGATTGAGT
Source organism: Lyroderma lyra (assembly GCA_004026885.1). Classification (NCBI taxonomy): domain Eukaryota; kingdom Metazoa; phylum Chordata; class Mammalia; order Chiroptera; family Megadermatidae; genus Lyroderma; species Lyroderma lyra. Next base: position 5,724 of record PVJL010003049.1, read on the forward strand.
GAATCAGATATGTACTCCCTGCAGATACCCCAGGAGGTATAGCAGATATTCCTCAGACTTTCTTTCTTTGGAAAGTTGGTTGTCTTGTTAATTCAGGCAGGTATTACCTATCCAATATATTCAGCATATCCCTCGTTGTAAGCTGTCAGGCAGTGACACAACATCACATAATGTGACGTTACGTGATACATAATGCCTGAATTAAATAAAAAAAAAATCCAGACACTTCTTTCAGTGAAAGAGTAGGTAGGTAATCTAAATATATGGGGTAATTGGCTCTAGGAAGTGAGAGGCATCGTTATTTCAGGCTCCCTAGTGAGCGTTAATTAGCCATATTGCTTCATTGTGTGACAAAGAGAACGCTGCTAGTAGTGCTAAATCTGTAATGACACCCGGCTTTAGGAGCACAGGTATTTTAAACTACCTTGACTGACTGACATGTAGATAATTCTAGTCAGACCCTAGCAGTGAACTCAGACAGTTGGAACTGTCTCTCCTCCGAAGGGCACACATTTGTTGTGGTGACTCTGAGAGCTTTTCTTTCCTTTGTCTCCCTGCCTCTCCTCATCTCAATAGTCCCCCAGCTGGGGAAAATCCTCAAGTATTCACAGCAGCAGACCTGGGTTCTACCTGGACTTTGAGAACAATTCATCTATGTTTTTGAAGCATCAAGTTATGCAGAAAGAGATTCAACAGCTCTTAACATTTAAAGACAGGCCCTGACAGCTGGAAAGAGTTTTCTGGGGTCCTGTGAGCCCTTTTAATCCTTTGTTTGCAGATATGGCAGAAAGCCTACTTACAGAGCAGGAAAACTCTTAAAGGATGAGTTTTTGGGAACCAACATTTAATATTTTTGTAGTTTATTTTAATAACAATGACACCAGAAGTAGTCGGCTGAGTAGCAATGGAAAAGTACCAGCACAGAGATTCTTCTGCTCTTACCATGGGTAATGGATGAATTGTCCTGCATGTACGGAGGCGATACTGCTCAATCGCCATCTCTGGGAAATGCTTCTTGATTTTTTTAATATTTTGAACCAGTTAGGATGGTGGATTTTCCCCTGTGTATCTACCTCTCACTAATGTTCATGGTGATCAAGAATACATACACACAAGAGGAATAGCCAAGGCTGGAAAAGACTGAGGCCAAGTAAGGGTCAAGGAGAAGCTGACAGGTTTCCATTTGCCATCTTAGCCCCAGAGAACACTATGAACTGGAACTGGAGAGTCTAAAGCCTGTTCTTTCCAACAGAGCTCCTGATACGCTGGGCTGAAAACACTGTTCATGTGCAGTTGCTGAAAGAAGATGCCTCTACATGACTTCTTACATCTTTAGTTAAATGTGAACTTTCTTTCAGTGAATTTATAAGTGTCTATCTAATGCTCCGTGAATCCAAAAATTGAACTGAGTATGTCGTTGAGACTGGTGTTATCTAGACATCAATATAATGTGGATGGAGGAAGGAAAGATAAAGAAACACAAAAGCAAGAGATAGACAGCATCACATGAAGGCAGTAAACTCAAAGGATAGACTTCTAGTTCTGAACATGTCCCTCGGTGGCACTAACAATTAGAGAACAAACTCTTGTTTTAGTAATCTTTGTCTTTTTTCCATTTTTTTCTCTGCTTAACATAATGATAACTAATAGTGTTTATAAAGTATTTTATGGCTAAATAAATGCATTCATATATGAGTATATTAGCTCACTTGCTTCTGACGTTATCAACATAACATATATATTGACATCCCCGACTACACAACAGATCACTTGCATAACATCTCCCCATTCTTTATCAGATTATATTCTTTCTTCTCCCCTCTCACTAACTAACTCAATTTAATATTTTTCTGGATTAAAACAACAACATCAAAATAAAGCAAAAAAAATGTTCTTATCTGCTATTACCTCTTCAATAGTGTATAAATAGGGAAATTCCGACAATAATTTTTTGTGGGTACAAGAAGAAGGATAAGAAAGATGCAAAAAGATGCAGTGGAGGAAGAGAGAGTTTCTTTGGAGATGAGAAGGTGTAAAGCTAAGTTTATAGTTTCCTGCTAAGTGCAGGACATTCCTATAGAATTAATAGATTGGTGCTTTCCTCTTCTGGGACCAGTGTTGCCAAACTGGCAAGAGCTCTGGAATGTGGCGGAGTTGAAGTTTCTAATTACCGTTTTTCAGATTCCAAGGATTATGATTTTTCTCTCTATGTGAAAGTTAAGAATTCCACATTCCAAAGATTTACTGACATGAGATTACGTGAAAAGTGTTACATGAATAATGCATTTGATTGTTTGCCACAGACAGAACCTGCTATTATATGTCAGGGTCCCTGTTAAGGGATGTACCTGAAAAGAGGTAGGTTCAAAGATACTAAAGCGTCCTTGAATTTTCCCAAATGAATGGGAAAACTTCAAAACTGTATCAACCACCAATTTTAGAATTTTTAACTTATTTACTTTTATAATATTTTTGTTTTTTTCAGTTACAATTGACATTCAATATTGTATTAGTTTCAGGTGTACAGCATAGTAATTAAACATTTATATAACTTACCAAGTTTTAAAAATTTAATTTTTTTTTTGCAAGTTGACTTTGTTTTGCAGAGTGACAGAAGAAATGAATTAGTTATGACTACTCTGAACTTTTAGAGCTTGAAGAAAATTTAGAATTAATGAAGTTGGTTTTTTTTGTTTTTTTGTTTTTTGTTTTTTGTTTTTTAAAGTTGGAGAACCAGAAGCCCAGAGAGACCAAATGACTTGCTTAAACTAGTTTTTTGGAACAAAACAGAAAGTGGAACCTAGTTCTTACTATTTATTAGTCAAATGATTTTTCTGATAAAGCATTTAGCCAGCCTCAATTCTTTACAAATTCCCAATGGCCACAGGAATTGCTGGCGAACCAAAATATTCTGAAATCACTTTGCTTTCTTCTTTCTGGCATCTCTTTGCATAAATCTTGTCCAACCTGCAGCCTGCAGGCCACCTGCGGCCCCGGACAACTTTGAATGTGGCCCAACCCAAATTTGTAATGTTTCTTAAAACATTATGAGATATTGTTTGCAAACCTTTTTTTTAAAAATAGCTCATCAGCTGTCATTAGTGTTAGTGTATTTCATGTGTGGCTGAAGACAATTCTTCTTCCAGTGTGGCCCAGGGAAGCCAAAAGGCTGGACACCCCTGGACTAAAGTGTTGTATTGACTTAACTCCATACAGCAGTGGGCTCACATCTCTTCGAGGTACACCCTCTCTGCACATGGGCTGCTCTGGGATGAATTTCCACCTCTTCAGCCTTTTGGGGTCCTCAATCCTGAGGTTGTTTCTTGACCTGGCTTTACATTTGTGTCTCTCTGGCATCAATTCCTAAAGTTGGGCTAGAAATAGACTTACTTCTAAGGGTAATGAGAAAGAGTAAATTTTGCTAAATATCTTCTCCATAGTACTTGGATTTGAGATTTTTATTTGGAATTAATATTTTAAACCAAAAAGGAGAATGGAAAGACTGAGAAGGGAGGATAAATGCAAAGACAGAAGGAAATGAACACAGAACTGGAACTAGAAATTCTGTTAGCAAATCTCAAATAACGTTCATTCATCAGACAAAACAAATTAGAGGCCAGTGAAGTACCTTATATTGCACTCAGGAAATTATAATGTTCTTTCACGTGCATTGTATTGTTGTGATTCTCACAACAGCTCTGTAGGTCAGAAGTGATAATAAATTGTTCATATATAATTAGTTAATATTCAAATATGTTCAGTGACTTGCTCACCCTCACATGGTAAGTGGGAGAAAGAACTGAAACCATAAGTCTTCTGGTTGCAGATCATGTGCTCATCTAACCACACCACCCTCCTTTACAGTTATTCTGAGTGACTCAGGTGCATTTGGAAATTCAGCTGGTTAGAATTTTGGGGCCCTTATGGCAGAAGTAATAGGTTAGATTCTTTTGTATATTGGTAGCTAGAGTGAAAGCCACAGTCAATCATAATACAATTGGGTGCTCTTTAGTTTCAAGAAGGAAGTGTCTTGTGTATCTGATACAAATCCATCACCTTTACTAGAGTAAGAATGTACAATTTCCATCTTACTGGTAGAAAACTAAACCCTCATCTTTTCATGTGAAGGATAGTACATTTCTATCATCATCTGTTGAGATGCTTCAAGACTTGCATTTGCAAAGCTAGTACTGTAAACTAAATATCCCCAATTTAAGCCCCTGATACCAGCTAAATGGAAGTGATTTGGTATTCAAGTGTAGATATCATCAAAAGCATAAGAGATTTATAATATTTTCCAAAATAAGATATTTCTTTTAGTTTCCATAGCTGTTAATATATATTAGCAGATGAAGGTCCTAAGAATCTAGGACAAGAAGAAAATTTTCTTATATAAATATTTTTAGCTTTATGTATTTAACAAGGTCACCAGCTAGAACTGATGAGGTAGAAGCAACATTGTGATCTTCAGAAAGAACCTTTTTCTCCAGAATTGTGGCCTGGAAGCTTCAGTCTTGATTAGTTTATTTCAAGAGAGAATTGGGAGGAGAAATCTCATTTGCCTGGTAACATATCATTCCTGGGGCAACACATGTTTACATTTTGCCGAATTACACAAATCCGCAGCAGTTATTGAAGAGCAAAAAATATTGAACTGTAGGCAACCACATGTTGATAATGAGCCCATTTTGTGTCTTGGCTTGTGGAAAAGAATGTGAAAATACCTTATTCTGTGTTATTTTTTTCCTTCTGACAGTACTGATACACTGCCGCAGGCAGTCTGAAAATAATAGCGTTGAGGAGGTTAACTGACAATCGCGGGTGTATTTACACTGGTGTTCTGATATTAGCATGTTGCTTAGAAATGCTAACTGGAGGTGATACAGTATGCATCCAAATAGGTTTTCTTTATCAGAAAGAAAAGGCTGGCAGAAGAGACAATGTTTCTTTAAAATGATCGATAGAAATACCTGCAGCTGTTTTACTAATCTGCCACAATGATCGGATATTTTTTTTCTAAATCTGTGCTCCGTGGACTGAAAACAGGAGAATCCATCGGAGGAAGGTGTCATCTAATGCCCTTCCTTCCACACACACACCAAGCAGTTTGAGAATTATGATTAGAAGACCATCTAAGTCTGTGAGGATGATCAGAAGTCTCTTGCCTCTTACCCTCAAGATCCATTTTCACCCTTCTTTCTATTGTCGGCATTAACTTGCATCTATTTGGATTCAATGGGAAGTACCGACAGGATATTGGAGTGACTTTGAGGTACCGTACGAGGGCTGTCCAGAAAGTATCCAGCCACATACTACAAAACATAGAGGCATTTATGGCTGGATTTTTCCCAGACAGCCCTCCCGTATTTATCTCCTCAGCAACCTCCCTGTAGGGCTCTAGGCCTACTCCTCTGAGCAATGCTGCAGCTTCTCTCAGGAGCCCATTCCTAAAGGGACAGTTCTCACTAGGTTGCAGGTGGATCTCCTATCCCCTCACCACCAGGGCAAGAGGAAGTAATGGCTTCCTGCTATCACCAGACACAGGTGCTTTGCCATCCCTTGTTGTTTGCCTTAACCCTGACTACATCCTTATAAGCAATTCTTTTATTGAATTCAATTCAACCACTCTTTTTGAATGGGTTTTTTTGTTTCTCATAATAACCCTGAACTGAAAAAGATGCCGTGTTTAGGTATCCTGATAGCCACTAGGGTTATAGAGGCAAATAAAACCCAGACCTCCCCTTAAGGAACTGATCACAGATAAGATAGAATTATATACAGAGCGATGGGGAAACACGGAAAAGATGATCAAAATCAAATCGGGAGTGGCACTAAGAGAAGAGTTTTTTGAGAGATGACACTTGATGTGAAACTTTTTATTATTGAAAATTTAAATATATAAAAATAGAAAAAATATTATAACAAACTAAGTAACAATACTAAATCAACTGATGACCCAGTTTTATTTACCTCATCCACTTCCCCACCTTCTCCCCAGGATTATTTTGAAAAAATTTCTGGACAATATTTAATTGCGTCTTTAAACATTTTGACACGCACCTCTAAGACAAGTGCAGTATCACCATTCCCCTGCACCCTCCCCCCACAAAAAAAAAACCCAACAGTAAAACCTCAATATCATCAAATAGTCAGTGTTCAAAATGATCAAATTATACTGTGTAAATGTTCTTTTTTCTGGTTTATTTATTTGAATTGGGATAAGATAAGGTATATATTATTATATCTGGTCCTTCTAATTTATAGGTTCTTTGTGTGTGTGTGTGTGTGTGTGTGTGTGTGTGTGTGTGTGTGTGTGCATAAATAAATAATACGAGGGCTGCCTGGAAAAAAATCCAGCCATAGATAACTTTATTTTTTATATTACATGGCTTGATGCTTTCCAGACAGCCAGTCTGTCTGTCTGTCTATCTATCTTCATACTTCTTTCAGAAGAAATATGACATCTGGTTGCTTCCCAGTTTTTGACATTAAGAATCATTGATAATCATTGCCCTAGGGCAGTCGTTTTCAAACTTCAGCATGCATCAACATCACTTGGAAGGCTTGTTACAACCCAGAGTGCTGGGCCCCACCCCTGGAGTTTATAATTCAGTAGATCTGAGGCAAGACATAGACTTCGCATCCCTAACAAGTTCCCCAGTAATGCTGTTACTGCTGGCCCAGTGACCACACTTTGAGAACTGCTCCAATTAGCTTATCAATTTATTAGGGGTTCAAAGCTCCTCTTGAACATTTCCCATCCCAGACCTAGAATCA